>CM042409.1:18696435-18715668 GCA_023634145.1 Thymallus thymallus | reverse complement strand
TGTGCGCGAGTGTCTGTGTGCGTGTGTGCTTGACTCAGGTTGCTAAAGCAAAACAGGTCTGCTGTGATGAATCTGGTCTCTAATCCGGCTGTGTTTGGGCGAGACAGAGAGAGAGAACTCAGGAGCAGCGGAAAAATATAAACAGAGGAGGAGGGAGGAGCGAGGGAGGGAGGGATAGAGAGAGAGAGAGAGAGAGAGAGAGAGAGAGAGACAGAGGGGGGGAGAGAGAGAGACAGAGAGGAAGAGAGAGAGGGAGACAGAGGAAGGAGCGAGAGAGGGGGGGGAGAGAGAGCGCGAGAGAGAGACAGGTGGGTACCATATGTTGTAGTAATCCATCAGGACTGACTGAGGTCCATTGTTGACGGCCGAAACAACCCAGAGTCTCCCCCGCCTACCTCCTCTCATCTCCTCCTCTCCTCCCCCCAGTAGAAAAACAGCCCCAGGGCAGACAGTGGGCTGTTCTTGGGGGGAGTCCGAGGAGAGGAGGGGGGAGGAGACGGGGGGTAGGTAGTATCAGGTTACTTCGAGAGAGAACCACACTCACTGATGCTTTGAGCATGGACTGAACGGAAAAACTGCCAACCAAACTAAAACTATAATAAAAAATAAAAATCTTGGTGGTGTGACTAGATGGTGTTAGTTCTGCGGTATCCAGCACCACTAAACACCTGTCTCATTTAGCCTGACTAGATGGTGTTAGTTCTGCGGTATCCAGCACCACTAAACACCTGTCTCATTTAGCCTGACTAGATGGTGTTAGTTCTGCGGTATCCAGCACCACACACAGGAGTTCAACACTAAACACCTGTCTCATGTAGCCTGACTAGCTGCACAGTCCTGTGTAGCTCAGATGGTAGAGCATGGCGCTTGCTCTGGATAAGAGCGTCTACTAAAATGTAAAATGTAGGAGAGGAACGTTTTCTGTTGTCTTTGAACTTGTACACTATACTTCCCCCCAGAGAGAGACAGAATGGAACTGAAGGAGTACTTGTCACACACCACTACTCCAACCTCTGTCAAGTGCTATAGCTCTGCTCTAGCTTTGCCATTCAACCTGAAAGATAACTGAAGCCCTGCTCTAGCTGTGCCATTCAACCTGAAAGATAACTGAAGCCCCTGCTCTAGCCGTGCCATTCAACCTGAAAGATAACTGAAGCCCTGCTCTAGCCGTGCCATTCAACCTGATAGATAACTGAAGCCCTGCTCTAGCCGTGCCATTCAACCTGAAAGTATAACTGAAGCCCTGCTCTAGCCGTGCCATTCAACCTGAAAGATAACTGAAGCCCTGCTCTAGCCGTGCCATTCAACCTGAAAGATAACTGAAGCCCTGCTCTAGCCCGTGCCATTCAACCTGAAAGACAACTGAAGACCTCCTCTAGCTGTGCCATTCAACCTGATAGATAACTGAAGCCCTGCTCTAGGCCTCTCCTCTGAGACTTCAGATCCACCCTTTCTCCCCCAGCCTCCCTTTAACTCTCCCTTGTCTCCCCCATCCTAGCCACTTCAATCCCCTACCTGGGGTCTTACATACACAAAATAAACTTTTCCTCTCTTTCCTCTCTCTCCGTTTCTCTATTTACTCGAACCAAGAAAATGGACAGAACAAAGAAAAGAGAGAGAAAAAAAGGGATGAAATTGAAGAGATGTAACGTGAGCCAGCAACCAGTGTGTCAGTCATCGGAGGGGTTTGGCAGCATAATCACACCTGGTTTTACGCACACGCACAATCACACGCACAACCACACACACAACCACACACACAACCACATGCAAATACGCACGCACAGAGGGAGCGGGTTTGATTACTGAGGGGGTGACAGTTAGTGGGATTGCTTTATGACTTTGGGGCATATCTAAGTGAAGGCTTGGTTTCAGCCGCGGTCGCTCCTGATGTATCGCATGGATCACTGTCATTCATCACAAAAACCATTCTCTCTCTCTCTCTCTCTCTCTCTCTCATTCTCTCTCTCTCTCTCATTCAACTCTCTCTCTCTCTCTCTCTCTCTCTCATTCTCTCTCTCTCTCTCATTCAACTCTCTCTCTCTCTCTCTCTCTCTCTCTCGTCTCTCTCTCTCTCTCTCTCTCTCTCTCTCTCTCTCTCTCTCTCTCTCTCTCTCTCATTCTCTGTTGTTGATAAACCTCACTATTGCAGTTACAGTCTGCCCTTCAAACTAAACTCCTCAAAGCCAGTTCCAATGCATATTGACATTGTACCCCTCTAATCAGGGGCTGATTTAGACCGGGGACACCAGGTGTGTGCAATTAATTCAGGTAGAACAGAAAACCAGCAGGCTCCGGACCTCGTAGGGTAAGACTTGAATGACCCTGGTTTAGACGTACACTGAAATAGATACAGCCTAGGCGTCTTCTAAAATAGACCAGCTACGTCACTGTGTAATAATCCTGGGAATACAGCTGGTCACCAAATGACCTGGGAATGTATGTCTGTCCGTCTGTGATTAGGGAATAGGGGTACTAAGGGCGACTTGGGCCTGTGGAGGTCAGGGTTTTCTGATCTCTGGGTTAGAGGACACTGGGACTAAGGGGGAGGTTTTTGGGAGCTTTAATCTCTAATTAAAGCCTCCTAAAGGGACTTTACACTGACCAGACCTAACTCCTGCTCCTTTCTCTCTCTCTCTCTCCTTCTTTCTCCCTCCCTCTCTCTTATTACTCTGGTAAAGCCTGCTAAACGGGAGCCAATTTCATGGTGGGTTACAAATAAACTCCACTCTGACCAGACTTCACTCCTCCGTTTCTCCACCTCTCTCTTTACCTCTCTCCCTCTCTCGTTCTGGTTTTAATTTGTCTCTGCCTTCTCCTCCAATCCCAGCTTCTCTCCTTCACACATTTGTTTTCGCTCAGAACCAAGGCTAGGCAGACTAAATCTATTCCTATATAATAACTGTGCTAAAACTACTCATACCTCAAACTGGGCACATTACCCTGAGCTGGAATTATCGGAGCCACCTTCAAAAAACAGTCCAGCCGCCGTCCGATTCAGCTATTTAATGTAATGTTTCCGTGATATAAAGATTTGCGTTCGAGAGCTGAGGTTTAGAGCGGCTGCAGCAGGCCTCTCATGGCCCAGACTGCCCATTAAAGAAAGGAAAGGCCGCGTTCAGAGCCAACGCAATAAAAAACTCACAAACTTCAAAATATGCTGTAATGTTTTTAAAACCATGAGCGTTTTAATATTTTTTTCACATCCTATTTTTCACAAAAGGTACCTGTTCTGACTCCCAGAGACCCTGCCGTGCTCCAGATGTGCGCTCCTCACCTCCAAGTCACACAAAAAAGTTGTTTTTGTTCAACAAGGAAACATTCCCCGCGCAGCGGCTGACTGCTATAATACTCAAATGTGTAAATTGAATCAAAAGAGCAGAAATGTGATAATAAAAATTAGCTGACTGACTATCCACAACGACCATAATAAAACCGACACACAAAAACTCAATAAACACAAACAGCTAATTAATCAACTGTTTTTGAATAAAGACAGAGAAATGTGAGGTAGAGGGTAAGAGAGGAAGACAATGAGAGATGGATGAAGGGATTGAGGGAGGAAAATACTATAAAGAGCCACATGGAGAGATAAAGAGCATGGAAGGGGAAGAGGAAAAAGGCAAGGACTGAAGGGAGAGAGGGAAAGATAGAGAGACAGAGAGGGAGAGAGAGACAGAGAGGGAGAGAGAGACAGAGAGGGAGGGAGAGAGAGACAGAGAGGAAGAGAGAGACAAAGAGGGAGAGAGAGACAAAGAGGGAGAGAGAGACAGAGAGGGAGAGAGAGACAAAGAGGGAGAGAGAGAGAGAGAGAGAGAGAGAGAGAGAGAGAGGGAGGGAGTGACGTTTGATTCACTCTGGCCAAGATAGCGACTACTGTAGGCCTCAGCACAGCCCAGCCGACTAATTGATGGCAAATAACACTGTTGCAGTTTCCCTATGAACACACACACACACACACACTGTAGTTTTCCTGCGGTTTACTCAACACAGCTCGTTTGGCAGGAGAGGAAGGTTTAGTTCCAGACAGACCCAACCCATAGCGGAAAACACACACACACATTTTCTCTCTCTACTGATTTTTTTATGTTTGACTCAGTTCTATCCCGCCGTATCCTGCTCTAGAGGGGACAAGAGTAATAACTGAGGTCTTAGGTCTTAGTTGGGTGACCTCCAGGGCTAAGGGGAAGTCTTGGCTCCTCCAGCCCAGCCAAGGCTGCTCCTCAGTGAGGTGAGAGCGCAGGGCGGGCCCCCGGTGAGGATAGCACTAGCCTGGCAAACAGACTCACATATGGAACGCATTTCACTGCTATTATTAATAACCAAGAAATCCAACTAATAACGTAGGCAGAATGCTGCCAAAACTAAACTCAGGAGACAGAGGGAAAACACACACACACACATACAAAGAAACACAAACACACACACAAAGACACACCCACGAGAGCGTATTGGTTAAACAGAGGAACACTCTCACAGTCAGTCTCTTGGAAATGTATTACCCCAGCACGCCTGCTTAACCAGAAATAAAAACCTTTCATGTTTTTGGTTCAGAGGGTTTTTACACCTGGTAGTAGCTGTAGACGGGGGAAGTGTGTGTGTGTGTGTGTGTGTGTGTGTGTGTGTGTGATGGTGACGTGCTGAGGAAGTGTTGGGGCAGTCCAGAGAATACTAACGTGAACGATTTGACAAAACTCTGAAATGGGCCCACCTTCCACTTCCCTTATGGTTGCCAGGCGTGCTCTTCCTCAGTGTGTGTGTGACAGGGTGGGGGGAGGGATTGTGTGACTTAGGAAGGGGATAAATCCTATTGGAGGAAACAGTGATATCACAGTCAGCACTGTGGAGCTACGTCTCACTGAGGGGACAGTCACGCACACACACACACAAAAAAACACAGATGTAGGCGCGCCCGCACACACACACACAAAACGACATAGATGTAGGCATGCACATACACACACACTCCAAGTCAGCTCTCTCTCTCTCTAGGTCTGGGGAAAAGGGACCTCATCACAGCATCCTCCTTTCCCTAGGAGGAGGAGAAGAGAAGAAAGAGAGAGCGAGGCTGTATTCCTCTCGTCCTCCCCTGTGCCTTCTCCCTGTTGACTTTCATCTGTCTTTAAGATGGTTCCCACAAAGAGCCAGAGCAGGCAAGCTAATTAGCAACACTTAAAAAGGCCTCGGCAGCCATTGTGTGCACCCCCACACCCTCCACTGTTTCCAGGGTAACTATGTTGCTGCTGTGAGCATTTTTTTTCCTTCCAGTTCTCCCTCTTCACTTTCTCTGTTTTTCTCTCTCTCTTTCTGTTGTAGTATCTATTCTCTAAGCATGGAGTGGAGCACTGGTGGAGAGATTATGGAAAAAGAGAGGAGAGACAGAGAGAGAGATAAGGAGAGAGATAGGGAGAGAGGGAGAGAGACAGAGAGAGAGAGAGAGAGAGAGAGAGAGAGAGAGAGAGAGAGAGACAGAGAGAGATGAAGAGAACGGAAAAAGAGTTCCCCCTGCAGTGGTGCATTGTGGGTCCAGAGCTTTTCAAAGTGCACCGGAGATCCCCTACTGCTGGGAGTGTCTGTACCCCCTCTCTGTGTGTGTGTGTATTGGGGAGAGGGACAATCTGTCTAGCGGCTCCCTTTGAGCGGCTTTCGCCTGACTAATGCTGGGACAGAACACACACACACAAAAACACACACAACACCACACACTCTAAACACACGCCAATTAGTGTCAATTAAGGCCACCGCTTCCTGACGTGGACAGCAGCCAATAGGAAATGAGTGCAACCAACGGTTAACAGCGATCGCCCAACTGTCACCCCCTCCTTCCTTCTGTCCGTCCTCCTTTTCTGTGCCGCTTTGTTCCAACTCTTCCTCTTTTTCCTTCCCTCCTCTCTCTGACCCTCCTTTTAAACAACGTGTTTCCCTCACTTTCTTGTACTGTCATTCCGCCTCCCGTCTCAGGTCTCAGCAGTGTGTCTCACAACCCTAACCCCAGATCATCCTGCCTACTGACTTCATGAACTCTAACCCACAACACATGTCACTGACGCTCTGACCCTAGCCTTGTGTGTGTGTGTGTGTGCGTGTGTTTTTTCTGTACGTGCGCGTATGTGTGTGTGTGCTGATCCCACCACAGAAGGCAACTTCAGAAAGAGCCTATCATCATGCCATAGCCTTTGAACCTTAGTGTGTCTACAGTCAACTGCTTCTCGGTCTAAGTGAGGTGGAAACGCTCACTGAACAGCTTATGTGTGTGTTTGTGTGTCATATTTACCAACCTGTGTGCACCGGCCTACCCAAACAGGTCTATGGCAATTAGGCCCTCTCCTTCTCTCTCCCACCATTTTTCTCTTTCTCTCCATCTCTCTCTGCATCTCTCTCTCTCCTGTGATCCTCTCAGTGTGTAGATCATCCAAACATGGCTCCTGATCTGATCTGCCCCTTACACTACAACTACCTGGACGGCCACTAAAGAGAGGGGGATGAATGGATGGAATGGAAGTTAAAGAAAGAAAGGGAAGAGTAAAGTTAGGCAGCTGGAAACTCAGAAATATTGTCCTGGCAGCCATTTTCTGCTATCCAGAGTAGTGACAGAAAAAGCCGGATGGAAGGAAGACTGAGGGAGAGAGAGGGAGAGCAAACAAAATGGGGCAAAGGAGGGAGAGAGAGAGAGAGAGAGAGGGAGAGAGACGGAGCGAGAGGGAGGGAGACAGAGAGAGAGACAGAGAGTTAGAGAGAGAGAGAGACAGAGGGAGAGAGACAGAGAGAGAGGGAGAGAGAGAGACAGAAAGAGAGAGAGAGAAAGAGAGAGAGAGACAGAGAGAGAGAGAGAGAGAGAGAGAGAGAGAGAGAGAGAGCAAGCTCAATCGAAAGAAAGGTTGAAGGGGTTCCATACCTCTCTCTCAGAGCATCCTAAGGCCATTCAAACGCTCCTCTGGAAAAAGCTGTCAATTCTGTTCATTACCCCCCATAAATATAACATCCCAGCATTCCAGAATAAAGCCTCAATGTGTGAAAAAATCATTAAACCAGAAATACGGAATATGGAGCAAGGAAGAGAAAAATACAGAGAAAGGGAGAGAGACAGACATGTGAAAGGCATTACTCTTCATGAGCGTTTTGTCTGAGCATGAGTGTGTGTGTGTGTGTGCATGTGTGTGTGTGTGTGTGTGGGTGGAAGGGAGTACATATGTCTTCAATCCACATAGTCAGTATTACGTGATCTTCACAAAAGAAAAAAAACACTATCTGTCACGTTGTCTGTTTTAAGTTGGGGTTTACTGAATAAATAACTACAGTGTGTGTGTGTGTGTGTGTGTGTGTGTGTGTTGCATCTGTCCTAACCAGACCATATATCATGCCTTTGACATATTTCTTCCTGACCCCTAGACTGAGCTGTCTGACTGTCCCCTCTCCCCTGAGCTCTCAGTTCCATACAACCCCATATCCTTATATAGCTTACTGGCAGTCTTCTAAGGCCCAATCCTAATTTAAGATAACTTACATTTTCTCGTCAATGTCCTATGGACATCAATGCATGATTTACACAAAAGTCAAAGGGAGTGCTCAAGTCAGGATTCTAAACTTAGGAGTCTGGATAGAATATATACAGAAAGATAGAGGTGAGGATAGGAAGAAGGAAAACATTGAGGGAGAGGAGAGAAGTGGGACCGGGAAAAGAGAGGGGAGAAGGAGAAAAGGGAAGTGAAAGAAAGGGGCCTCTTTTAAGAATGCAACAGGAAGTGGGCACTCTGAGGTCCCTTTATATCGTCGTGGTAACAACAGTGGGTGTTCCATGATGCTAGGCAACGGTTCCCCCGTCCCCCCTTCCCCCTCTCACCTCAAACCCCACTCTGTGACCTTTGATGACCTGTGGTGACCCCAGACTCAAAGTGTGAGGGCAAGGTCAGAGTAGGGGAATGCTTTTAGGAGGTGACACCACTCCACCACAGGCTGGTCCATGATTTACTGGCCCACAAACACACACAGACTTACACATACACACACACACTCACACAGACACACACACACACACACACACACATGCTTTGTCCGAATCACCTCTGTCCACTCAGAGAAGAGATATTAGAACCGAGTTTAAACACATGCACACACCCCCCTCCCTCCTTCACCCACCACCCTCTGTTGTAACCAGCCCTCCCCCTCCATCCTTGGTTCCTCAGCCCTCTCCATCCATCCCTCTCTCCCTGACCTGCAAATGAACCTGAAGAGGGGTACAGGGTCAGAGAGGACGCTAGTGTCCCTGTGACCTCTAGTCACCGCCAGGACCTGACTCCATTGTCCCAATCAACTTCCATTAACACCAGGTCACAGAATAACATTACTGTCTATACACAAGCTCGCTCAGTCTTATGTCCGAATTGGAGTAATTATTTCGAAATTGTTCCAAATTTCAAATTTCAAAGTGTTTAAGGATAAGTTTAGGCATTAACTCACAATTCTTAAGGTTAGGGTTAAGTTTAAAGCATTAACTCCGAAATCTTATGGTTAGACATTAACTCTGAATGGTTGAGGTAAGAGTTAAGGTTTAGGATAGTCTTAAAACAAAAAACTATTTCTATTGCTGTATTCGAACATGCAACCTTGGTACCAGAGGCAGATACTTGGCACAGCCACTAGTGGCCAGTTTCCACGTCATCTCCTGACATCCTTAGACATGGACAGAGGATGTCCCCCCCCCCCCCTCCCCACACACACACACATAACTAATGTGAGTTAATGAAGGATGTAATTAAGAAGCCACAGTGATGATCGGAAATCACAGGGAAGAGATAAAGATCTTAGATATCCACACAGATAGATGTGCAGTGTGTGTGTGTGTGTGTGTGTGTGTGTGTGTGTGTGTGCGATCAGGGAGATATGCCAAATCTATTGGATGATAGATGATAGATGGTTGATAGATAGCGCATGGTTTCCTGTGATGTTAAATAGTCTAGACTCAGTAATTGGTCATACTGTGGCCGTATGGTATACTGAACAACACCAGCCTATGGAGGCGATGGAGGGAGGAGAGGTGATGGAGGGAGAAAGAGAGGCGGGTAGAGGAAGAGGTGGGAGGATATATATTTCCAAACTCAAAGCTCGTTTTAAAACAATAGCTATGAAAGCTCAGGCTGGTAGTCAACTTGGTAACTAAATCATCCTGGTCAAAGTTTATTGGTCGCGTACACAGATTTGCAGATGTTGTCGCAGGTGCAGCGAAATACTTGTAAGCAAGATGCTAGCTCATAACTGTCAAGGATGTATTATTCTTGTGCACTATTAGGCCTATATACTGTATACTGTTATATGTTTTTTAAAATACTCTCTCTCTCTCTCGCTCCATCTGTCTGTAGGACACTGGTGGACTCATATCTTCATGAGGAGGTGTCAAGGAGAGACAAGGGCTGGAGAGACTGGACAACATGCTGCTGAGGCTACAGACAATCACACCCTCACCCTCACAACCTAGTTTAGGTGAACTTCCAATGTACTGGAGGACTATTCTAGAAGTTGTTGTCTTTGTAACAGGAAAGATAAAAATGAGGATATGAGGTGGTTTGTTTGTGTTGCACCAGGCTGCAAGGGAAAGCAGCTATGCATCATAGGGGACAGACATTGTGTTAGGTTGTGGTACTCCAGTGAGTGTGACTCGTCGCAGACATAGGCAATAGTAAAGGGACTAGTCTTTACCCAGTAGCTCAGATTGTCACTGGTCATTTGACCTCTCTTGCATGCTATTCATTTGTTTCCATTCTGACTCTTTGTGTATTAGGCTATAGGCCTGGTGGAACGTGCAGTATGTACACAATACATTGAAGTGGTAAAAGACAATTATTCTTATTATATGCCTTATTCTTTTTATATTTTGTAACTCCAATTTTCAATGTAACTTGCACTTTGTTTTCAGGTTTGAATGAGACAATGTATTCCTTTCAATAAAGTTGTTGATTGAATAATATTATATACAGGTGTATGTCTTTCCTTATACACATTTTCACAGGGGTTGCTATTGTATTGTATGTCATATCATTTGAAACGGCGGTTTCTCAGCTTTCAAAATATGTATCATGTTTTCATATATGGTTTGACACCAGCTAATGGAGCTAATTAATGCATGCAGAGATCATGGTCTTTCAGCCAGTTTGGGGAAATCCTTCCAGTGATGCAACAATGGCATGTGGCGATTTACAGTTACAGTTAGCTGGTGCTCTAAAGACTAGTGTTTCCATTCCCCTTGAAGCCTACATTCACAAAACATAGAGGGAAAAAACTAGGGAGGCACCTGGTTCTCGTCAGACACACACAAACACACACACACACACACACACACACACACACACACACACACACGCACACAAACACAGAGAGCTTTGAGGTTTGGGAGGGATTCGCCTGGTGATGTTTGTAACCTGCTATGCACAATTTAACATCCAGTCCTGTGGATGCAACCTCCTCCCCCTCCTCCCCCTTCTCACCCCTCAGAGAGAGAAAGCATGTCACGCTGTTTCTCGAGAGGTTGTCTGTCAGGGGCAGAGAGCAATAGATCGAGAGAAAGAGAGCATTTGAAGTGAAGACTAAATAGATTGAGAGAGAAAAAACAGGATGCCGGAATCCTGGCTTTGTGATAGAAGAGACTGGGATTCTTAGAGGGCTCCACATTTGTTCACTCTTGGTTCCCTCTCTCTCTCTCTCTCTCTCTCTCTCTCTCTCTCTCTTTTCTCTCAATCTGTTCTTTCTGGGTATAGGATACAGTTAGATGTTTTTCTCCCTCTGGTCTCAGGGTGGGGAAGCGAAACTAGTCTTCCCCACTCTGCCCCTCTCCTCTCTCTCTTTTTCTTTCATTCTGTTTTTTCTGGGGAGGCAGACAGGGCACATTCCTCAGGGAGGCCCAGGCGCCCTTTTCTGACACGTCTCAGCAATACACCCCTCCCTCTATCCCCCAATCCCTCATTCCCCCTCCACCTCTACCCCGTCCATCTCTCTCACCTTCTGTTACATCTATCTACCTGTAGGGCCTCTCTCTCGCTCCCCTTTTCTCTCTTTCTCTCACTCTCACACACACACACCCCTACACTTTTACACTTCCACTGCTCTCACTACTCCTCCCTCACTTTACCCTGCAGCTCTGACCAGAGAGAGAGAAGAGAGAGAGAGGAGAAAGGAGAGACAGGCCGGTGGAGTGGTTTGACGGCTGGAGATGGCTGTGATTTCTCCCAGGCTCCCAAGGGGCCCAGGGGGAAAAGGCTTTGTGTTCTAACAACACCGCCCTGTGAAGAGCACTGTGTGTCTGAGCGTATGTGTGTATCTCATTGTGTGTGCGTGTGCGTGTGTGTCGATGTGTGTGTGTGTGTCGGTGTGTGTGTAAAGAGGCACCACGGTTCCTCTCGGCTCCAGTGCGTCTTGGCAGGGTATTTAACCACCTACACTGCTCTGCACTTCAGGTGGATGAGGAGAATACAGTAAAGGGAAGGAGAAAAAGTGAGAGTGTGTGTGAGAGAGAAAGTGGGGAGAACAGGTAGGTATTTTACTACAGCCGGGATATCAAAGGACACAGCTATGCTCACTGGCATGAAACTCAGATCTGGTCTGGAGGGGGGAGAAGACAGGAGAAAACAAATACACAGATCGGATCAGATCAGATCAGACAGACAGACAGACAGACAGACAGACAGACAGACAGACAGACAGACAGACAGACAGACAGACAGACAGACAGACAGACAGACAGACAGACAGACAGACAGACAGACAGACAGACAGACAGACAGACAGACAGACAGACAGACAGATAGGTACTTTATTGATCATTGAGGGGAAATTTCTTTATCACTACTCTACACACGGAGCGAAAGAGAGGGAAAGAAAGAAAGAGAGAGTACCAAGCCATGTTGATGGAGATACAGTATACATTAGAGATTCTGTGACTAAACTAACACCAGGCTAGGATCTAGAGGAAAGGCAGAGAGGGAGCGAGAGAGGAAGAGAGTGAAAGATGGAAAGCAAAAGGGTGGTATGTTTGAGGTGGGTAAGGCATATAAGGAGGAAATGCCACAGCGCACACACACAGGTGCAACAACACAGAGAGACGGGGGCCAGAGAATAAAGAGCTACTTGTGTGAGTTACGGGTCAGGGCGGTGTGTGAGTGTGTGTGTGTGTGTGTGTGTGTGTGTGTGTCCAGGGCTGGTTCCAGAGGAAACAGAGGCAGGATGCAGTAAGAAAAGGAAGGAGGAGTAAATGGGTAGAAAGGGAAAGGGGAAGGGTGGAGAAGTAGTCCTCATTAACATAATCCACCTTCATTATAATCCCAGCTGTAGAGTTTCTCAGCTGCTCTTTTCATATAGCTAGCTCAAAGTAATGTACAATCACGCTGTCGTACTTGTAGGCCTACGTATGTGCATGTGTGTGTGCGTGTGTGTTATGTCACTAGTCTGGCAGTATAGAGAGTCAGAGACGAGAAATTTGGGGATCTGGGATAATGGGAAACAAAGTGTGGATTTTCAGCCAAGGAACTCCGGGAAGCACGGAAATTCCATCTGATACAGTGGCCAGAGGAGGGGAGACACTGACGCACCGGGGGGAAGTAAAACAGAGCAACACCGGCCACATCACGCTGACGTGTCACCGACCATGAAATAAAACACACACATACACAAGTGTCCAAACAAACAGAAACACATACGCACACACGCACACGGTACAGTGCATGCTTCAGTGACAGGGTGTCCATAGGATCAGTCAGAAAAGAAGGCTGATCGTCAACATCGCCACATCAGCTCCGCTATCCCCCTCCAAAGTAATTTCTCCAGTAAGTGGGAAGAGGAAGCGAATACGTTTCACAGAAGTACAATTGAAGATGATGCTGTTTCTCATGTAGTTGACATGGATCTGATTCTAATAAGATGGGTGGACTTTGTAATCGACATCAATGCATGTCAGCACGTCTTCTCAACATGTAAACTAGCACAGTTTGTGTCTGCATTACATAATGTAAATTACTGCACACACTGTTCCTAAACAATCTAAACTGGACAAAAATAAAAACACAACATGCAACAATATCAAATTTTTTCCTGAGTTACAGTTTGTATAAGGAGATCAGTCAACTGAAATAAATTCATTAGGCCCTAATCTATGGATTTCACATGATTGAATACAGATATGCATCTGTTAGTCACAGATACCTTAAAAAAAGGTAGGGGTGTAAATCAGAAAACCAGTCAGTATCTGGTGTGACCACCATTTGCCTCATGCAGCGTGACACACATCTCCTTTGCATAGAGTTGATCAGGCTGTTGATTGTAGCCTGTGGAATGTTGTCCCACTCCCCTTTAATGGCTGTGCGAAGTTGCTGGATATTGGCCGGAACTGGATCACGCTGTCGTACACGTCGATCCAGAGCATCTCAAACATAGTCAATAGGTGACATGTCTGGTAAGTATGCAGGCCATGGAAGAACTGGTACATTTTCAGCTTCCAGGAATTGTGTACAGATCTTTGCGACATGGGGCCGTGCTGAAACATGAGGTGATGGCGTCGGATGAATGGCAAAACAACGGGCTTCAGGATCTCGTCACGATATCTCTGTTCAAATTGCCATCGATAAAAATACAAAATCCGTAGCTTATGCCTGCCCATACCATAATCCCACCGCCACCATGGGGAACTCTGTTCACAACGTTGACATTGACAAACCACTCGCCCACACTTCACCATCTGCCCGGTACAGTTGAAACCGGCATTCATCCGTGAAGAGCACACTTTTCCAGCACGCCAGTGAAGGTGAGCATTTTCCCACTGAAGGCGGTTACGATGCCAAACTGCAATCAGTTCAAGACGCTGGTGTGGACGAGGAGCATGCAGATGAGCTGCCCTGAGACCGTTTCTGACAGTTTGTGCAGAAATTATTTGGTTGTGCAAATCCACAGTTTCCTCAGCTGTCCGGGTGGGTGGTCTCAGACGATCCCGCAGGAGAAAAAGTGGATGTGGAGGTCCTGGGCTAGAGTGGTTACACGTGGTCTGCAGTTGTGATTCAATTCTCTGACAACAGCTCTGGTGGGCATTCCTGCAGTCAGCATGCCAATTGCACACTCCCTTCAAAACATGAGACATCTGTGGCATTGTGTTTTGTGACAAAACTGCACATTTTAGAGTGGCCTTTTATTGTCCCCAGTACAAGGTGCACCTGTGTAATGATCATTTTGTTTAATCAGCTTCTTGATATGCCACACCTGTCAGGTGGATGGATTGTCTTGGAAAAGGACAAATGCTCACTAACAGGGATGTAAACACATTTGTAAGAAATAAGCTTTCCCTGTGTATGGAAAATGTCTGGGATCTTTTATTTCAGCTCATGAACACTTTACATGTGGTGTTTATATTTTTTGTTCAGAGTACATGTCCATAATATTAAATGGCACAAGTGATGGGTGTTGAACAACCACACACAGACGCCCACAAGCACGTATGCACAAACAAATGAGCATGAAGTGCACACACACACACACACACACATGCACACACACGCAAGCATGCACTCACACAAACATACACACACCTGTTGCTGCTGGAGGTGCAGTAGGTCCACTGGGCTGATCTCCCCATTGGTGTCCCCGTTGGACCCGCCTTCTCTCCCTCCCCCGCCGTCCGATTGACTGCTGAGGCTGCTGACTCCGTTCTGATTGGAGGGCGTAGTTCGAATGGTCTCAGAGGCTGATTCCACCATCATCACGTGGCACCTGGGAGTAAGGAAGGAGAAGGAGGAGAGGACAGAGAGAGGTAAACAGAGATTAAGTGATGGTGAACTAGTGTAGCCATGGCAGTTTGAGCTGTGCTCTGGAGCTGGAGTCTGGGTGAACAAACAAAAAGGTTGGGAAACTAAAGTACACACACACACACACACACACACACACACACACACACACACACACACACACACACACACACACAGAGGGGGAGCTTCATGGCCTAGAGCTGGAGAAAAGAGCTCTGCAGAATGTGCGGGTTCTCAGGGAAAAGGCGAGTGTATGTGTTTTAAGTGAAAGCTCAGGCTTATCTGCCAGCCTTGACAACGCTAAGTAAACAAGTACAGTATGCACCCACACTGCCATTCTCATGTGGCCATAGCAACACTTGAGCCTTCCTGAGTGTGTGTGTGTGGGGGGGGGGGGGGACAGACAAGGCTGAAAGAGTCAGACAACCCCAATAGGCATCAGTAGAAAAGCACAACTTTCTACAACATCCAGAGATGCTGAATGTGTGTGTACAAAGCAGGGTTGTCTTTGAGAGGAGGATGTTTGATGCGTGTTCACGACAAAATGCGTCTCTCCTGAGTTTGTTGTAACACAGGCGCGGGGATGCATTTTCCATCATTAGGAGAAAGAATGAGCGTGGGAGAGAGAAAAGGAGAGAGAGAAAAAGAGAGAAAGAGAAAGAGAGAGACATGTTTGGAAAACACGACAAGCCTCAGATGAGCTGGGCCTGTGAACTGTTAACGATGAACCCAATCTCTGCTTTCTGCTCCCAGTTTTAGAAATACACTTTCTCTGTGTTTGTTTTTGCAAGGGCGAACAAAATGCCATCGAGGCATTCCACCCATTATGTGAGAAAGTATGTGTGTGTGTTCCAACCGCCGTGCCTTTGGCTGGAACAAGGAGATGTATTTCATGAGAGAATTTTTGTTACATTTTTTCTCCGAGGCAAGAGCAGGAAAAAAAATTGAGTGTACGTGTGTGTGTGTTTGCATCTCCGTGCAACAGCAGGTGAGTGTATGAGAACGCTAGTGGCACTGCTAATGGAATGTTGCCAGATGCTTGTGGAAAAACAAAAGCCCAAAGGGTGTGTGTGGGTGTGTTCCTTAGTTATGAATATAGTACGTTTTGCAAAGGACAAGCTGTATTGGTTCACCACAACAACAGCTGACAACCACACATCACACTGAAGCATCTCCCCACCCTACAGCCACACACACACGCACGTAGACACAAACACAGTTGTACATCCAAACATTGCTAGCCATTGGCTTCCCCCCTCTTCCTTCCCTCCTTCCTTGCCTTCTCCTCCCCACTCCTCCCCCCTTACCTTGGCTCTCTCTTCACCCATCCATCCCCTTCTTCCTCACCCCCATCCTCTCGCCTGTGGCCCTACAGTCAGATCTGTCTGTGTCCCTCTCTCTCTGTCTGTGTGAAGACAGTCATGTGTGGCCAGTAGTCTCCCTCCCTCCATAACAGAACAGGTGTAGTAGCTGTTCCTATGCTGTGCTGAGTGCATTAGAAGGTCTTTAAGGGTCTTTAGGCACAGATTGAGTTTCCTCCAGACTGTACAGCTCATTGACTCCATCCCACAGCAGACGCTTCATACACCTCTCTAACCATGAATCACTGTCTACTAGCTATCACTACCCCTCTCGCTCTACAGCATACCTCCAGGAGTGGATGAAATAGAGAGAGTTTGCAGAAAGAGCTTGAAGGTGAACAAAGGTGGCACAAACAAACACACAGGGTGGCACAAACAAACACGCACACACACAAACAAACCCACACACACAAACACATACACAGAGCGGTGCGGTGTGGTATACTATGGTGCCGTAATGTCATATCCTGTAATGGGTGGATATAGCTGAAGTAATAGGAGGTCGGGGTAGAGGCACGGGCATAAATCTATCCTAGACTAGAGTCTTTCATTAGAGCTGTGAGACAGAAGACGCAGCGCACACACACACCCCTTTAAGTGTATCTGGCAGAGCAGAAAAGCTTCCCGCGCAGAGGCCTGCCCCGACGAGTTAGAAACACAAACACACACCAAACCACCTGCAGCTGAACCCCTGACCTGAGAGAGAGCAGGAAGAGGCTTTCCCACTACCCCGAGGGATGGAGAGAGGGAGGGATGGATGGATGGATGGAGGGAGGAAGAGGGAGGGAGGGAGAAGGGAGGAGGTGTAAAGATCAGAGTGATAAATAATGTGTTTGGGATAGAGGGGGAATAAAGTGTTCCTCTGCCTTTTAATTGGGATGGAGAAGAAGAAAGAGGGGATGGGTCTGAACATGCCTCAGCTGCAGGACAGAAAGAGAGAGAGAGAGAGAGATTCTGTATGACATGTGTAATTAATGAAGCTGGGTGGATCATACAGTGCGTCCTGTTACTACAGGTAGCTTCTGCAAAGGCTCCTGGGTAAAAACCTTCTGGAAGGCCTTGTGTAGGCACAACGCAGGGAGGAGGTGGGGTGTGTTTAGCTTACCTAAACACCCCCAACCCACTGGCACTGATAACCCTGTATGAGTGATCAACAGACATCCCTCCCCATCCCACCATCCAGCCTGGTCTCATAGACTAAATGTAACATAGTAACGGTAAATCATAGTAACGTATAACGCAAACGTTTGGCAACCCAAAGGTTGCGTGTTCTAATCTCATCACGGTCAACTTTGCAACTACTTACTAATTTTGTATTACTTTGCAACTACTTAGCATGTTAGCTAACCCTTCCTCTAACCTTAACCCTAACTCCTAACCCTAACCTTAACACTAACCTTAACACTTAACCCTAACCCCTAGCGTTAGCCACAACAAATTGGAATTCGTAACATATCATATTCTTTTCAAATTCATAGCATATTCATTGTACCATTTGAAATTCATTACATATTGTAGTAATTGCAATCCGTAACATATCATACTAATTGCATATCATACGAAATGGATGATGGACATCCACAAATGAAGAAATACCATATGAAATGTATTGGATTTACTATGTTACATGAACCCTTGACTCCTGGTTGCACCATCCCCCTCATCTACAGTGACACACAACAACAGACTGGGCAGCCATATTAGCTTCTCAAGGCCAGACCACACTACCCAGAAGGAGTGAGGAATAGAGGAGAGTAGCACACGGAGAAAACACCCGCCTTCTTTTCTCTACTCACTCTAAAGACTTTGGGGGGATTGAGTCTTTCGGATTCCCAAAGCTCACACCGATCACTCCCTTCTCCCAACTCCAAGATCTCCCTCCCTCTCGCTTCCCCTCCCACCTTCTCCCCTACGGGTTTGTTCCGGTCTGTCTCCCAGCCCTATCCCTCAGTAATGCCATCTCTTCCCTGTCCTACAGCTCACAATACAAGGATCACTGGCTAGCTGCCTGGGAGCACTGGAGACAGGCCAGTACACTTCCAGAACTTTCTCTTCATAATAATAATAACTTTCTCACACACACACACACACACATACTCACAGACACTCACACACACACACACACACACTGTCAGACTCATTCTCTAAGGAGGCAGACTTGTTGTTGACAAACTGTTTATGATGTGCAGCTCCAGAGCAGGAATGCAGTGTAGTCTTCAGTCAACTACAGACAACATCACAGCTTGAAGTAATACAACACTACTGACAACTAGAACCATTTGTATGACACCAATATGCTGTTCCAATATACTATAACAACAATAAACTATGTGATGATACACAATGTAATCCCCCTGCTTACCCCGGATCCAAATCCTAACCCATTGTCAGTTTGGTTTTTATCTTTTTTTTCTCCCTTAATCTCTCTTCACTTTTCCTTTTTTCTTTGTCTTCTTCTCACTCATCCCTTGTTCTCTTTCAACATGTTCTGCAGTGTAATGACCCCTCTCTGTGGCACAGCTCTGATTGACTTAACTCCTGCACACCTGCAGTTAACTCCTCCCCCTCCCCGTACGTGTGTGCAAGTATATTTGTGGTGTGTGTGTGTATTAGTGCTCTATGTGTGTCGTGTATGTGTGTGTGTGTATGCTCAAGAGAGTGTGTGTGTGTGTGTGTTTACAGCAGCTTACTGGGTTTATTAAGTCTTTATCATGTTAAGCCTCATGTGGGAATATTTATACTCTCCCTGAATTACTGTTTCCCCGCCTTGCATCAGCTCCCAGGAACGCTGCTTATTAATACAGGGAACTAGGAAGGGTGGGGGGTTCTGTGCCAACGCATCTCCACATCTCTTTCTGTCTGTCAATCCCTCTTGCTCTCTGTTTTTAAATGCATACTCCCTCTCTATCAATCTCTCTCTTTCTGATTTCTCTCTCTATCAATCTCTCTCTTTCTGATTTCCCTCGCTATCTATCTCTCTCTTTCTGATTTCTCTCTCTATCTCTCTCTCTCCCTCTATCTCTCCTTCAGGCCACTGAAACAGAGCTCATTGGTGGAGTGTGCAGATTGCAGTTGTGTGTGTGTGTGTGTGTGTGTGT
>CM042409.1:18676435-18691435 GCA_023634145.1 Thymallus thymallus | reverse complement strand
TCCGTAATAAAAACAGGCCAGACTTTAAAGGAGACATGCGGGGGAAACGATAGCATGTCCACTTTCAAATTAATTGAATTTTAGTACTTTTGAACTTGGTCCAAGGCATCACTGCATTAATTAATTCACACACCACATCCAAAAAGTGCTAGAACAAGATGATATCCACACACACACACTATGTTTATCTGTATTTTTACACCTCAAAGGGAAAAAGCAGAACAACCATACTCAGTCAGTACTCACAGTCTATATTGTTAATCTGGTAATTGTTAGTTTTATGCGATTCTTTCTCTCTTTTCTCCATGTTTTGTCTTTTGGAGCAAAACTAAAATATTCATACTTTCTAAGGCAGTTCTCATTGCATTAAAAAATGTCTCTTTTATAATTTAGAAGAGAAAGAAAAATCTTTGTTAAAGTGACATGCATGCTAATGAATAGGAGTAGTGCTAACACGAAGAGAATTATTACTAATTTGGAACATACTAATATTAATAGAATAATTTATGGTGCAATATAAATAAATTAAAAGAGTAATTCGTTTGAAAAAAAGGATGCCTTCAATTCAATTTAGGAAAAAAAGAAAAGAAACTCGGTCTCAGACAAGGGCATTCATTTCCCTGCTGATGCCTCTATCAAAAGCAGCGAGGGCTGAAGGGAGAACTATAAACTAAACATGCACTGTTCACTTTTAAAACACATTCATATTTCACTTTGCTCATTCAGAATTCACCAAGAACAACTTGTATTGCGTGTCTTATTTTCATTTGTACTTTAAGAATATGTATTTTTTGATGATACAATTGCGCCCCATCTGTGAAACGTTGGTGTACTTAGTTTTTAGACCTGACACCCATCCTCTTCACCCCAATCATTTCCCATACCGCAACGGGAGAGAGAGAAAGAGGAGTGGACTAGGTCATTACCATCCTTATTACTTCTCATTAAAATACACATATCACAAAGAAATACCACCGCAAACCATGTGTGTGTGAGAGTGTACGCATGTGTGTGTGTGTGTGTGTGTGTGTGTGTGTGTGTGTGTATGCGCACGTGCCTGTCCGTATGCAAAAGTGAAAAAAAGAACAATATAATTGGAGAAATGTACGCAGTAATAATAGGTATTCACAAAATGATAATTCATATTAAACAGGGAGCATAAAGTCAGCCTCATTTGCATGTTTTAGATTATATGCATTTCAAAAGTAATTTCCGCGGGGCATATGAATGACATTAATTCCCGCGCGGGTTCTGCTATAGACCTGAAACTATCAAACATTCAAACATTTAACAGATGAAGAAAAAAGCAGCCTCGCGCTTTGGCAAGGGCAGATTTCAAGGTTAAAGTATTTGAATGTGATTTTTTTTAAGTTCTGTCTTGGTTTGCTTAAAGTTGTTCCTTTCTTAGTTAAGAGTTCCATTAACTGGGAGCCTGGCAGAGGCTCGGTTTGAACTGTGCTCCGTGTGTTTGTGTGTTTCCCTCCATACCAGCCAGAGAGTGACACTTCTCCTCCTAATCCACCTCCATTTCCTCACTAATAACCGTCTCTAACAATGCTATTGTGACTCAGACAGTACTGGATGTGTCTGTTCCTCTCAACACAGCCCTGCTTTACTGGAAAACCCTGTGACTATTCGGCATGTATTAATCTACAGCCTACTATGAAGAGTAGACCCAGACTAGACCAGACTAAACCCACTCCACTCCAGAACCAGTCCAGTCCTGTCACTGGCCCTGCATACTGAGGATCTACAGACACTGCATGGCCTTCAGAGAGATGACTACACGAGACAGGATCAAGGGAAGGAGTTATGGAGGGAAAGATAAAATGGAAAGAAAGATGGAGACAGAGAGGGGATCCCTTTTAGCCAGTGGGAGAGGGGGGAGAGAGGGGAGGAAGACAGAGGAAGACCCCGGGGCAGGAAACAGTATGAATGTGTGCCTGGCTGCAGTGGAAAATGAGCCTTGGACACACAGCACAGCCCACCACAGCACACGACATTCTTCTCCTATTAGAGAATCTGCTCTCCAGCCACACTGACTCATTTGTGTGTGTGTGTGTGTGTGTGTGTGTGTGTGTGTGTGTGTGTGTGTGTGTGTGTACGTGTGTGTGTGTGTGTGTGTACGCATGTGTGTGTGTGTGTGTGTGTGTGTGTGTGTGTGTACGTGTGTGTGTGTGTGTGTGTACGCATGTGTGTGTGTGTGTGTGTGTGTGTGTGTGTGTGTGTGTGTGTGTGTGTGTACGTGTGTGTGTGTGTGCGTGTGTGTGGAGGCAGACATATATGAGAGCGACCAGACAGCACACACCATCAAGATGTCCCCCACCTGTTAGTCGAACAGTCTCGGCACAGAGGGGGGAGTTGGGGGGTAAAACAGACAGACTAGACAAAACAAACAGAAAAGAAATGACAACACGATGCATGCTGTTGTTTGTGGTTTGTGTTACATGTGTAAACACGGCAGGCAGCTGGGAATATGGAAGTGGACGCCGACTTCATTAAGAATAGAAGGCGCCTGCACTGCTGCTTCACTCAGATATGTTTGGAGGAACACGTTGCTCCGTAGACAATTACAACAACCGCAACGAAACACACACACACAGCGTCACACATCCAAACAACTGCACCACAAACTAAAAACACAGACAGACACACGCTCGCGGGATGAGTGGGGAAACCAGCAGCTGAGTACCACTAGAAAACACACACACATCTTTAACAGGGGCAGATAGGCAGAATGTACTGAGAGAACCAAGATGTCAGAGGAGGAAGGCTGGTCTTGTATTGCACGAGCTGGTCTCTCTCTCTTTACCTCCCTTTTCTCTATCTCTCTCTCCTTCTGCCTCCCTCTGCCTCCCCCCTCTCTTTTGCTCCCTCTGTCACTCCGTCCCCCCTGGTCCTCTTTTGTCTGTGGTGTCCAAGCACTCTCAGTGATGAGGAGCCTTTTGCTTAAGTAGACTTCAGAAGAGGGGAGAGGGGAGAGGGGAGAGGGGAGAGGGGAGAGGGGAGAGGGGAGCTTATCTGTTCATTTCAACCACACCAGGAGTCACTGCAGATCTGTTCACCTCAACCACACCAGGAGAGAAACATGAAAATATATTATATTCCTTAAGACACAATTCAGGACGGGGTGAAAGATGCACACACACACACACACACACACACACACACACACAAACAACTGTGCACGCACACACACACAACAAGAGTTCCAAACAGCCATACAAGAGCCTTCACTACTGGGTCTTGGAACTAACTCAATCCCATATCAATACAATGCTAAATAAAGAGAATCAACTGACACACAAATAAGAAACTAACATGCCAGATCAATGTTATGAGCAATTTGGACAAATTGCTGCTTAATGCACACCTCCCCTGGGCTCAGATCGTTCAGCTAATGGAGGAGTCTGCTGTGGCCTCAGAGGCCCTTACTGACCAAACAGGCCCCTGAGGTTCTCTTTCTCTCTCTCTCTCTCTCTCTCTCTCCATCCATGGGTTACATCGACCTCTGCTTTTTCAATATAAAACTGTGATTTCTTATTGTTGGGCGTAGGAGAGCTTGCAGTCGGTGTGTGTGTGTGTGTGTGTGTGTGTGTGTGTGTGTGTGTGTAAAAGTGCACATGTGCATGCATGTGTGTGTGTGTATTCTCCATTGGTGAGGGTGAAATGCACAGCTTGATCGTTTCAAGCCTGTGTGATACTGAGGGGGTGGAAGAGGGAGGAGGGAGAGAGAGAGGTAGAGAGGGGGGAATCTCTCTCTCTATAAACGTGTCTGGTATCCCTCACAACGGATCCCTGACTTCTAATTCTGTTCCTCCCTTCATCCGTCTTATTTAATAACAGTGAAAAAACAAGGGATGAAAAAAGAGCGATGGAAAAAACCTGCATATTTGTCATTTACGATTGTTTACCTTTTTCACGGCAAATTGACTTTTACATCTCCTTTTCCTGGAAACGCTGTGCTCTGAGCTCGCCTGCCAGACCTGTCTGGCTCTGGGATGGGCTGCCAGGCTTGTCTCCAGGCTTTATGACCTGGCTCTCAGAGGGACTTTTAAATCTCTAAAGTCATTTCATATGATACAATACTGCTTTTGTCCTAACCACCTCTGTTTCTCTCTCTCACTCACTTACTCCTTCTCTTTCTTCACTCTCTCCCACTCTCTTTCTCTTGCTTTCTCTCTCTCTCTCTCTCCCCCCTCTCTCTCACCCTCCCTCTCTCACTCTCTCTCCCCCTCTCTCTCTCTCTCCTCTCTCTCCCCCTCCCTCCCTCTCTCTCTCTCCCCCCCTCTCTCTCCCCCTCTCTCTCTCTTTCTCTCTCCCCCCCCCACTCTCTCTTAAATCCCTTGCTTGCATTCCTTTTTCTTCCTTCTCCTTTGAGTGTGTGTCGTAAAGACGCAGGCTTTCCCCCTCTCTTTTTTCTTTCCCGTGTGTGTTTGCCTACAGAACAAAGGTTGATAGCTTGACTATCAAAATGAGATGACGTGCCCCTCTAGAAGCCTTTGAAGACACGCAGTAGCGTTGATATATTATAGCTGGGTGGGGTGTGGTGGTAGGGTTGTATGTTGGTTACGGTGGGGTTCTGTGTTGAGTGGCATTTGGCAAATAGTCCAGGAGGCATGGCTGGAGGAGAGGAGAGAAAAGGATGGGAGAGGAGAAGGGAAGAGGACCTACCTCCCGTGTAGCTCAGTGCAGTGCTAAATTTGCCCTAGGTCCAGGAATAGAGCGTAGCAGGCAAAGTGCAGGCCACAGTAGGGAGCAGAAAGGAGGCCTACAGTAATAGTGTGTTTGTAAGGACCAATCCAAACAAGCAGCCAGGGAATGGCAGGGCCATAGGAGCAGAACAGATGCTGTTTGAGTGTGCTTTAGAGGAACACACACACAAACACATGTCCAAATAAAGAGTCTAATAGTCATAGTCACCACAGATGTGAATTCACCATAAAGGGCTCTAAAGCACTCCAGTCTGTTAGTTATCCATGTATGTTTGTAAACACTGAGTGGTGTAGCACGGAGAGAGGTGTCAGAGACTGTTTTTCTGCTACTCTCCATATTCACACTAATGAGCGAGAGAGGATTGAGAAACCCTCCGCCTTCACTTCATAAGTACTCCCAAAGGATGGCCAACACACACACACACACACACACAGCAAAAGTATTCCAAAGTGGTGTAATTTCCAGCTGACATTTAAATGTGTTCACCTGTTGCAAAGTGAGAGAGAATAATAATATCATCATATCAGATCATCATATTATAATCACTGAAGAGATCTGCTAATTGGTGGAACTCCTCTCTCTGTCAACATGCAGGTCAGTGTGTGTAAGTGTATACTTAATGTGCATTTAGCAAACAAACATTAACACTGTTGGCCTTGCAATTAGAACCACGTGTCAGAGAATACTCAGCCCCCTCCACACACACACACACCCATGCTGTGTGGTTGAACCCAATCTTTCCGTCATAATTATGCCAAATTAAAATGGTGGTTAGCAGTGCTAGTGGTGGCTAGTGTTTTAAGGAGGTGTGTGCGTGTGTGTGTGTCAGGGCCTCTCAGGATTGATCAGAGTGGTGGTGATTTTACCACTGCGCTCCTCTCCTGTGTCAACCAATTAACACCTCCCCACCCACCACCCCAAAACCCACAGCCCACCACCCATCACCACAGCAGGTGTGTATGTGTGTGTGTTAGTGAAGCGCGGGTTGACCCATAACCCGCAGTCCCCGCGGTTATATCCGGGTGGGTTGAATAAAGAGAAAAATATACCTTGAAAAAAAATCCATAAATGTATAATTATTGTGCAATGTATATCTATAGGCTACATTGAGGTTTTTCTTTCGTTATTTTAAGGCTATCTGGCCTTAGTGCGTAAGGCTAACTGTACACGCGCCAAACAGCCTACACGCCAATCGCCAAATGCTTTTGGGAACTGGCAGAAAAAGTCAATGTCGATCCACTGAGGCAAAAAGGACAATGTCGGAGTTTAATTCAATAAGAGAAAAGCTGCTAAATGGAGAGTTGAAAATAAAAAGAAGGGAGGGCCGGAAAAGTAATGTTCGGAAAAGATTTGGTGAAGTGGTAAAAGGGGATGATAGCAGTGATAATACTATGTTATGCGTGATGATAGTGAGGCGCTATACTATACTGAAACAGGCCTATGGAGCATCAAGGGAAACGTAGTCTACTGTTCAGATGGATTAAATGGAAACTGAAATCTGGACACTTGGTCTATAACCTCTCACATAGTTTTAATATTAACTCCGGCAGAATTAAGAATTTATTGCAGTAAAATGATACACCAAATGTACATTTTGAGTCAGCAACAGGAACAGGAGTGGAGAAATATGATTTATTTCTTGCAGCATCTTGAGAGAATACGAATATGCAGCCAGGGACCCTCTGTAGAGGTGCCATCTTTATCAGCGTCATAAAAGCTGATAGTATTTCAACCACATCAAATGTGAATCCAAGCCGAACTGAAATCTTATCAGAAACATGTTGGGTCGTTTTCACAGCTTTCTATTTCCTTACAACCGGTCAAACAGACACACATACAGACACACATACAGACACAGACACACATACACACACAGACACACATACAGACACAGATACACATACACACACAGACACACATACACACACAGACACACATACACACACAGACACACATACACACACAGACACACATACAGACACAGACACACATACAGACACACATACACACACAGACACACATACACACACAGACACACATACACACACACACAGACACACATACAGACACACATATAGACACACATACAGACACACATACACACACAGACACACATACACACACAGACACACATACAGACACAGACACACATACAGACACAGACACACATACAGACACACATATAGACACACATACAGACACAGACACACATACACACACAGACACACATACAGACACAGACACACATATAGACACACATACAGACACAGACACACATATAGACACACATACAGACACAGCCACACATACATCCACAGACACACATACAGACACAGACACATATACAGACACAGACACACACATACACACACACACACACACACACACACACACACACACACACATACAAACACACATACAGACACACATACAGACACACATACAAACATACATACAGACACACATACAGACACAGACACACATACAGACACAGACACACACACACAGACACACATACAGGCACAGGCACACATACAGGCACAGACACACATACAGACACACATACAGACGCCGACACACATACAGACACACAGACACACATACAGACGCCAACACACATACAGACACACATGCAGACACACATACAGACACATACACACACAGACACACATACATACATACACACATACAGACACAGACACACATACAGACAGACACAGAAACACATACAGACACAGACACAGAGACACATACAGACACATACACACATACAGACACACGTACAGACGCACATACCAACACAGAAACACATACAGACACAGGCACAGACACAGACACAGACACAGACACAGACACAAACACACATACACATACAGACCACAGGAGGTTGGTGGCACCTTAATTGGGGAGGAACGGGCTTGTTGTAATGGCTGGAGCAGGAATGAGTGGAATGGTATCAAATACATCAAACATATGGTGTGTGATGCCATTCCATTTGATCCATTGCGGCCATTATTATTAGCCGTCCTCCCCTCAGCAGCCACCTGTGATACATTCACAGACACACATACACACACTGACAGACAGACAGACAGACAGACACATACAAAAGAGATCAGACATCCCTTGAAATCACACAATCATTTTGTCTGTCTGTGTGTGGGTTTTGGGGAACTTGGAGTGATTGACCCACCCACCCACACACACACACACACACCCACCAGCTCCTTGCCCAGTATTTGTGGTGGCTGAATGCAGCTGGTAACATCTGGATGTATTTTAGCTGTGTTTACATTCCCCCCCCCCCCCCCCAAAAAGAAAAAAGTGCACACACACAGATACAGTCTGAAAAACAGTGCAGGTGCCAGACGACTAAAACATAAAGGAGCAGGTCAAAAGGATTGTTTAAACTCTAACGTTGTGTGCTCCTGGAGCTAACCCACACACACGCACTACGCACACTAGTCATTCCTCCCCATCGTCCGGCTCGCGCTCGCTTTTCACTAACACACAAGGCGCCACAGCCTTGCTCCAGCAATAACTTCGGAAAATTGGAGCACAGCGAAAATATGAAGCAGCACGGGGCTGGAAAGGAGAGGGGAAAGGGAGGGGAGGAGGAAAAGAAAGGAAGAAATAAGGGAGAGCGAGAGATCAATGAAGAAGACAATGGACAGACGTGCAGTAAGGCCTGTGGAAGGCTTGGTGTGGGACATGTGGTGGAGCTGTGAGTATTGGCAGAGGTCTCTCTCTCTCTCTCTCTCTCTCTCTCTCTTTCTCTCTCTCTCTCTCTCTCTCTCTCTCTCTCTCTCTCTCTCTCTCTCTCTCTCTCTCTCTCTCTCTCTCTCTCTCTCCGTTCTATGTTTCCTCAGCCTATAGAGCGTGTCGGGACCAAGGACAAGAGCACAGACCCAGAAGAGACAGACAGACCAACTCAGTCATGCTGTTAAATGGTGACCGGCTGGGTAAAAACCTGAGCTTTTAAACATATTCAGTACTACCACTCTACCCACAGACCCGCTTATCGCATCAGCTTCAAAATGGCCTCCCTATTACTTCCAACCACCCAACACACACTCTTATGTATACATTACCACGGAAATAGACCTGTTTCCACTAACTCATGCATACACATCACACACACACACACACAGCTGCGAGTCCAATTTTGCTCAGCCTAATCAAAACAGACACAGAATAGCCCTGTTGGACTGACGTCATCTAACCCCAATACAGACTCTGGGACCCAGACACAGCCTGGTCCACACGCACACACACGCACACACACACACACACAGAAACACACACAAAGAGAAACACACACGAACAGAGAGAGAGAAAGAGGCCCGTACTGTGTAGGATGTAATTTCAATGATTGAGTATAATTTACCCGTGTAAGATGAAACCAAGAAGGCCAACAAGAGTGACCCCTTAGATCAAAACCAAACCAGCATTACTGGGAGTGGGGTAGAACACACCAACACACACACACACACACCAACACACACACACACACACACCAACACACACACACACACTCACAAACACACACACACACATACACGCATGCTTTGTTTAGCCAGTTCCAGTTTATCCTAAGCAAGCTCTGTTCAATCGCTTGATACGTTTCCACTTGGAAGAGAAAAACTAATCTACGTGTCATTTAGTTTTACTCAGTGGAAGTCCAGGTGTTTGTAAACCAGCGTAGTGAGCAATGAGGGTCGTCCCAATGCCCAGTTGAACAAAGAGAAAATACCAGGTCAGTTAATTAAAAATACATTTGGATTTGAATGTTGCCACACACAAAGTGTCCTCGGATCACAGTAATCCGCTCAGGTATTCCACTTTCCTGTGGCTCACCCCTCACCCCTGACAAACACACATACACCACACACACACACACACACACACACACACACACACACACACACACACACACACACACACACACACAGGGGAGATTAATAGAGAGATCCCGTGGCACAGGGAGACTTCTGATGGGTTTAACATCAGGAACGATTGTTACCAAAGGGCGGCGAGTCGCTCCTGAGAAAGAATTCACCGCCGCTTAAATCAGACGGTCCGATCACATGACTACAGTACAGAACCCTGGGAAACCAATGCAGTCACGTCTACCACAATCTAGGGTTTAGAGTTTAGAATTCAAGGCGACATTTTACATTTAGATATATTGTATAAATGGTTTATAAGCCGTTTATAGACTTATTTCCTCATATAAAGTGTATAGTAAACAGAAATAAATCATTGGTAGATATAAACTAGACTACTTTAAAAACCCTTCATAAACACTCAAAGTATATTTTCAAGTTTTGCCAAATGTAATCATGTTTTTAGAACCTCATTGACTGATACAGCTTTGAATTTAGATCAGGAGTAGAACCTGTGAGTGGTTCCAAGTGATCAGGTATGTATTTAAACATGTGTATTTCATTCAGGATAAAAGATAATCACTGTGAAACAAATTAACCCTATTAAGTGAAGTTTACGCTGAAGGTGACAGAATAAATTAATTTAGCTAAACCATTAAGACCTGTTACCTTCAACCACTGTAGGATTTACACCCAACTAATTAGCATGCTCCATTTTCTCTAATAATAATAAGGGAATAACTTAATAGGTTAGAATTCAATCCCATATTCATATGTTCATTTCTGTCTGATTCTCAATGCTGAGAACCACTCTTCTACTAATGTAATTTCACATCCAGAACTCTCACACAGGAGACCAAATCATTTCAAGTGATGTCGGGATTAAAACACACAAAGGGAAATCATATTAAAACGCTAAAACGTATTTCACTCTGTAGGTTACGTTGGCATTTCAGGAGAGCAGCGTTAAATATGTTAAAGATGTTTCCTGTCGCAGTTTTGGAAAGAGGTGTTTCTGGGTAATTAAAATATAATTGTGGAGCGTATCTGATTCCTTCTCTCCGCCACAGATCTCTCTCTTTTTCTCTCTCGTTCTCTCTATCTTTTTTAATTGCCTCTGTTTCCTCTCTCAGCTTGCTGCCTGTTTAAATGTAACATTTTAAACAGAACACAGAAATCAAAGGACTAAGGATGTTTCTACACCAAAAACACGGAGCTGTGTTTATCAAGTCCTCTGTTAATTCCAATTAAAATAATATTCAAATACAGCTATTGTTTAATTTACGGCATTCTTGAATTCTTTTTAGATTGTTGCATCTTTGCAGCATTTAATTACCATATGATTGCTTGGGGATATCTATAAATGGTGGTGTTAAAATGTAGGTTGCACACAAACATACAGTACATCTCAGAGGAGGTGCAGAATGGAAAGAGAACTGGTGAAAAGGTCTCTTGCAAACAGTAAGTTTGAATTCATCTGAAACCTACTGTATCTCTAACCCATTTTATTCACCCGTGGTGTAATAACCCTCCAGCTACAGAAACTAAGAGAGTCTTCAGCTACCAAACCTACAAGCAGCACTACGTCTTTAAACACCCCTTACTTCTCTTTCTCTCTCCTCTCTGCTTCTTCTCCCTCAGTGAAAGATAAGGGGCACGTTAGACAGACACAGAAAAGGAGTCAATATCCTCAGGAGTCCTGAGAGGATTAGAAGATGTCACTTTTTCTGTGCAGACGGAGACGGCCAACACTGGAGCACACACACACACGCACGCACGCACACACACACACACACACACAATACAGTTTCAATAATACACACACTGGTTGTCTCCAGGGCTTCAGCAGCGGCACTGTCAGGAATATCTCATGACTTACACACACTGCTGCCTGCTCAACACACACACACACACACACACACACTCACACACACACACTCCCCCTGGTCCCTCGTCCATAGCGAGTGTGGGCCCTGGAGATGCCGTCCAACATTTACCAATGCCTCATCATATCTTCCTGTCTACAGTATGTCCAGACGTAACATGCGTTAGCATTTTTACCTCAAGAAAATAATCTCCAATTGAATCAGTGATGCTAGGAAATATACATTCAACTCCCCATACACACACTGGTACAGTTGGAACAGGGTGAGCACTCAAACGCACACCAAATACGGTAAACACACACTCCTGTGTCTCGGTGCCACTCTGTGAAGTCTATTGAGTGTTGTGGTTTTCTATTAAAACTATAGAAAGGCACGGGAGAAAGGGGAAGAGGAGTTCATATTATCTAAGAGAATTCCAATTAACACTCTCCCCCACAGTAATTAGCTATTAAAATAGCTAATGAACAAACCCCAAAACCCAACGAGACGCCACCGCAACGCAGCTCTATAATTAATTCTACAATCACAACCATCTCCCGCATAAAGGAATGTGATAGTACGTTTGATGGAATGGACAGGACGGACAGAAATAATGTTAAAAGCGTGTAAATACAACACTGTCCGTCTGCTCGCGTGAAGCTTAAGCCGCTTCTGCTTTTGTTCTGCTCTCGTCCACTTATTCTCTAACTCTGTTATTCTGTCGTTTCTCCCTTCGGCCGTCTGACGGAGGGAAAAGTAGTGAGGAGACATTAAAGAAGGAGATGAATGCTGGAGACAGGAGGGAGGGAGGGAGGGAGGGAGGGAGGGAGGGAGGGAGGGAGGGAGGGAGGGAGGGAGGGAGGGAGACAGGGAGGGAGACAGGGAGGGAGACAGGGAGGGAGACAGGGAGGGAGGGAGGGAGGGAGGGAGGGAGGGAGGGAGGGAGGGAGGGAGGGAGGGAGGGAGGGAGGGAGGGAGGGACAAGGACCTCCTCACACAGAGCTAATTAATAGATAGCATGTTGGAGTTACTGTCACACACATTTCCAAACACACACATGTCCAAACACACACACTTTTTGTAACACTCACACTTACAGTCATACACAGAAAAACAAACAGACAGCATTAATAGACTTCAGGTTTGTTAAAAGGGGAAACTGGGTTCTACACACACACTCACACGCACACACTTCAGCTCCTCAGAGCGATAAGACGTTTATTACTAACTGTAAACGAGTGCACACCCAATTAAAGAGAGGAGAGAGAAAATGCAAGAATTAGCTTAAGCTGGGAGAGAGAGAAAGAGAGAGAGAGAGAGAGAGAAAGAGAGAGAGAGAGAGAGAGAGAGAGAGAGAGAGAGAGAGAGAGAGAGAGAGAGAGAGAGAGAGAGAGAGAGAGAGAGAGAGAGAGAGCGGGGAAGAAGAGAAAAAGAAAAGCAGATGAAGAAATTCAAGCCTCCAGTCTGTCGGTCACTAACTGTAGGTCGCTCAGTTCTTCCACTGCAGGAGCAAACAGACACGCCCCTTTCCCTCTGTTTTCTAATTTCTTTCTTTTGTTTTACAGTGGCTTCTTGGCCCCACAGTAACGTCAGTGCAGCTCCTATTAAAACAGCATGTGTCCCAGCCTGCTGCACAGACACACACACCACACACACAGTGTTGTGCACTTGACCATTCCGAATGGTTTACTTCTGGGGGGGCCAGAGACACAGAGAGGGTGGTGTGTGTCTGTGTGTTTGTGTGTGTTTGTGTGTGAGTGTGAGTGTGTGTGTGTGTGTGTGTGTGTGTGTGTGTGTGTGTGTGTGTGTGTGTGTGTGTGTGTGTGTGTGTGTGTGTGTGTGTGTGTGTGTGTGTGTGTGTGTGTGTGTGTGTGTGTGTGTGTGTGTGTGTGTGTGTGTGTGTGTGTGCAGGCCTGTGTTAATGTCTGTATAAAGATGCCATCTCTCTGTGGTTACAGAGATGACCAGTACTGATGACCAACCCTGATGCCTGGAGGTCCACTGTGGGCATAAATCAATTCATCTGCATTCCATATGTAATCAACTCACCTGCGTTCAATATGTAATCAATCCATCTGCGTTCCATATGTAGGCAACGGCTTCCTCTCTATTATATTTCCACAGCCGTTCACACACGCACACACACACACACTCTGTCTGTCTCTCGTGAGCCCAGAGGCCAGTGTTTCTGCATAAACGGCAATTTTAATATGCTGAGATACTCATCAGGAAGATTGTACACTGATTTTACCAGCATGAAACACACACACACACACACACACACACACACACACACACACACACACACACACACACACGCATCCTCTAATACCGCTGCTCTCTCTATCAAACACAGATCCCTATCTGGACAAGCCAAACTGCGATAAAGTCACTCTCTAACTACGCCAATCGATGAAAGTCATTTATTTACCTCACTAGGCAATTTCTGCGAGAGTTGGGGGGGCAGGGAGAGAGAAAGAAAGTTTGGCAGGGCTGTGTGAATGGTTTGTGAATGGTTTGTGAATGGTGTGTGAATGGTGTGTGAATGGTTTGTGAATGGTGTGTGAATGGTGTGTGAATGGTTTGTGAATGGTTTGTGAATGGTTTGTGAATGGTTTGTGAATGGTGTGTGAATGGTGTGTGAATGGTGTGTGAATGGTGTGTGAATGGTGTGTGAATGGTGTGTGAATGGCGTGCGAATGGTGTGCGAATGGTTTGTGAATGGTGTGTGAATGGTGTGTGAATGGTGTGTGAATGGTGTGTGAATGGTGTGTGAATGGTGTGTGAATGGTGTGTGAATGGTGTGTGAATGAATCTAGCTGTAGTGTAATGCAGAAGGACATGTGAGGAAGTCCATAAAGAGGAGAGGTTAAAACATCCATTAAACCCTGAGAACAACTCAGAGACCGACTGATCTGATGAGGGTTTTCACCATGTTTTCAAACAGTCACAAAGCAGTTAACAGTATAGAATTAGTCCCATTAACAGTAGTCCAGATTTAATGTGATGTGCTACCCTAGAAGCCACTTCACACCTACAGGCAAATCAGGACTTTCTCTAATTCTTTTTCCCTCCCTCCCTCCCTCCCTCCCTCCCTCCCTCCCTCCCTCCCTCCCTCCCTCCCTCCCTCCCTCCCTCTCTCACTCTCTCTCTATCCCTCTTTCTCCCTCTATCTCTCTCACTCTGCATTCAAATGGGTTCGGTCTAGAGAGACAGGGAGGCCTGTGGTCCTTAACTTCACTCAATGAAATAAAAGGTACTTAACTAACCCATAATGATCAATAGAAAGCTGTCCACTTACACACACACACACACACACACATGCAAACGCAGACACACACTTATCCCACCTCTTCAGCTGTTCATGCATATGCATGTTCTTTGTAATTCATGCGGGGGTGTGGGCCTATCGCAGCACAAGGCCAACCCAGAGGTCAACTAATTTGTAAATCAGTAGGCCAAAAATGTGTGTGTGTGTGTGTGTGTGTGTGTGTGTGTGTGTGTGTGTGTGTGTGTGTGTGTGTGTGTTTGTG
>CM042409.1:18548935-18673935 GCA_023634145.1 Thymallus thymallus | reverse complement strand
GTCCAATAGGACACCGCTGGATAGTCCAGGATTGAATGCAGAGGCAACCGTCCTGGTTGTATACACAATGAAAGAACCGTAGACGAAATGGGACTAAATTGTACAAATTATTGCAGAATGCATAAAACGCAGAATGCACACCAACAGCATTGTCGGGGGAAAAAAACAACGGAAAGGATGCTAGGACATTCCAAACTATTGCAACACAAAACAATCTCCTGGGGTAAAGATACTCAGATATACTCAGGATATGTTCCCCCGTGGCATGTGTCAGTGAGGCGTTTCATTTGATTGGTACTTGAGAGCTGCTGGCGTGGCCAAGCATACAAGTCGGCAGGGGCTAACCTGTGTGATGTGTGTATGTGTGTGTGTGTGTGTGTTGGGCGGGGGGGCGGGGGAGGGGGTTGTTACCTGTGTGTGTAAATAGAGCTAATCTGTAAACCATATGCCACTCTCTCTCTAGTGCCAAACCCCCCACCCTCGTCTGTCCCACCCCTCGCTTGGCACAAGAACACACACACACAGTGCCAGTGAGGGGCTCCCTCCACTTCATTAGGAAAGTAAACACAAGTGCTGTCTGAAGTGGCTAATTAGAGCTAATTACTCCCTGCTCGTTACTAATGCAAATTAGATTACGCTGCTTAACTTCCTCGTGTCCACAACGCCGCTGTTAATTGAGGCCTTTTGAAATTAAATTACCCGCTAATTAGCATATCAAAACCATTCATTCTGTGCCAGGAAGAAAAAAACACAACAACAAATGCCAAGTTTTACTAATGAGTTTTGTTAATTGAATATGTACACTCAATACCGAGGTGGGGGCCAGAACTGCCTATTCAGCCAATGCTCAACCACTCTGTGTGTGTGTGAGTGTGTGTGTGTGTGTGAGTGTGTGTGTGTGTGTGTGTGTGTGTGTGTGTGTGTGTGTGTGTGTGTGTGTGTGTGTGTGTGTGTGTGTGTGTGTGTGTGTGTGTGTGTGTGTGTGTGTGTGTGTGTGTGTGTGTGTGTGTGTGTGTGTGTGTGTGTGTGTGTGTGTAGAATAAAACACCACACAACATAAGAGTAGCGTGTAACTTAAGGAACCATTCCATTTCTCCAAACGGTTTGTCAATATTTCCCTGTGAACTCAACACCACTGATCTACAGCACTGAGAGAAAATGAAGAAGAAGAGAGAGAGAAACAGAGAGAAAGAGAGAGAAAGAGAGAGAAACAGAGAGAGAGAGAGAGAGAGAGAGAGGGAGCAGAGAGAGAGAGAGATAGAGAGGGGGAGAGAGAGAGAGAGAGAGGGAGTAGAGAGAGAGAGAGAGTGAGTAGAGAGAGAAAGAGAGAGAGAGATAGATAGATAGAGGGGGAGAGAGAGAGAGAGGGGGCCTTTTCAGCTGGTGAATATAGAGGGGGAAACATCACCCCAAACACAATACTTTACCCTGATATAATTACATGGTCTGAGCACATAAATACACAAATACATCTACATTGTGGTTTGAAGCTGCTTTCTGATACAGTGAGTAAGAGGGAATCTGGACTGAGCTAAATCTACTCCTGAGAGGGTTAGTGGGTATAAAAGCTGTAAGCTGCCTTTGAAATAAAGAAGTACAGCATCTCTGTAGTGTTCTGGTAAAGCCTGGACCCCCTGTTAAGTCCTGCTCCTACACTCTCTCTCCTCTCTACACAACCATATCAGACTAACAAACTAACACGTCACCTACTCTACCTATCATACCTGGCCAATTAAAGGAGAACACACACACACACATTTTCTAACACTTACAATCCAATTAAAGCCATAGGATTAACAGTCAAGCTGTTCGTCTCCCTCCTCCCCAATCAAAGCTAAAGTTCTGTCTGATAAAGGCCAACTGTAAACTTTTCAGAAGTCATGAGAGTATTCAGGTAGGTTCTGGTTCTACCTAGTGGCTATGATACCGAACAGAAAAGAACAGAAGAGAGGTAGAAAGCCTAGAGCCATTAGATTTTTTAATCTAAGGCCGAAATAAAAATAATTCACTTTAAATGTAATTCAAATCCCCTCCCCTTTCCTCCTTAAATATCTACCCAATCAAGATGGCTGAAAAGCTTTATTCAGGTTGGTTGCTATAAAAGTTTCATCTTATTACACCTTCCAACTTCTAATTTTAACACCACTGTAATGGAAGATGAAAAAATTAATAGTGAAATTGAGAGGTAGCTTTACAAAAAAATTAAATAACCATGATAATTAGATGTAAAGATATTATAATTCCTTTAAGGGGATGCATAGAATCTGCTGCTCTACAATATTTGCCCTAATTGCTAGAATTATCATATTAACCAGTTACCATTTGACTAAGTTGATTAAAAAATTGATTATTCGTCTATTTCTTTTAGGACTTTCTTAATCAAAATCTAACATCCTTGAAAAATTAATTCGAAGGCGCTCTTATCAGTTAATTAAATCAGGTTGGAAGTCATTTTTCTGCGTGGCGTGATTAGGGCCGCTCTGTTCTCCTCTGTTCAGACACCATGACGTGAGAGGAAACTTCTCACTGGCTCGTCAAACATTCACAACCAGAAGAATAGAATTTCTTTAAAGGGACGTCATTTTTTTTTCTCCAAACCTCCGCCTTTCTGATAAATTGTGCTATACCCAATAGATCTCTCTTTCTCCTCAACACATTCTCATTAACGCCCAGAAAAAAGAAAAAGAGAAGGGAGGGGAGAGAGTAAGAGAAAAGAGAGGAGAGCAAAAAAGGGACAGAGGGGGAAGAGAGAGAGAACCAGGGGGAATGAGAGAGATGGAGAGAGAAAGGACCTGGTGTAGAGAGAAAGAAACAATGTGATAGAGACACAGGGAGAGAGGGAAAAGGGAAAGAGAGAGGGAGAGAGAGAGAGGGAAAGATGGATAGAGAGAGGGAGAGAGAGAGAGGGAAAGATGGATAGAGAGAGGGAGAGATGGATAGAGAGAGGGCGAGAGGGTAGAGAGGGAGAGAGGGAAAAGGGATAGTGGGAGAGAGGGTACTTGGTTTGAGAACATTGAGGGTTTAAACACACACACACACATACCCCTGGATGACAGCCTTGGGTAGGCCTGACAGACAAAACATGAACGTCTGGAGCTAAAAAAAGAGCTACTGTTTCTACAAACACAAAATCTCTCCATCTCTCCCTTTTTTGTTTGTTCCCTCTCTCGTCGACTGTCTCAGGCTCATCCTTGACCAAGTCTGTCCATGTCCTACTCCTAACATTTAAACACATCTTTACAATGTCCTACTCCTAACATTTAAACACATCTTTATCATTTCCTACTCCTAACCTTTAAACACAGCTTTTTCATGTCCTACTCCTAACATTTAAACACAGCTTCATCATGTCCTACTCCTATCATTTAAACACAGCTTCATCATGTCCTACTCCTATCATTTAAACACAGCTTTATAGAGTGTTTGTGTGTGCTTGTTTCCCCCTCAGCTGTGGTGAAGCCAATGGAATAAAAAAATCGACACACATCCCTCATCATCTCATCTCAGGAGAGAAAAGGCCAACTGGATGGAGAGAATGAGACAGAGAGAGAGAAAGAGAGAGAGAGGTAGTCCACTCAGCACTCCCATCAGTGGAATATAAGACTCTCTCTGTGCGTCAGGCTGCAGACGGCCTCTCCAGTAGCCAGCAGAGCAGAACAGAACAGATATACTGCCCTCCGCACATCTGTCCATCCAACACTCCTCAGGGAGAGAGAGAGGGGGGGTAACTGAAAGTAAGGATGAGAGGGACATGGAGAGAGAAAGATGAGAGAAAATGGAAAGGCAAGAAGAAAAAGAGAGAAAGAGTTGCAAAGAGGATGAGAGGAGAGAGAGTGAGGGTGGGAGTGCGAGGAAGAAAGGGAGAGAGAGAAAGAGAGCGATGCAGAGAGAGAGAATGTTAGTTGGTAAATCACTGTGATTGGATAATGAATTGAATGATTGGAGCTTGGCTGATTAAGTTGCAGAGGATGCCTGTTCTCCATCAACCAATCAACACGCTCCCTCATCATCCAATCAACACGCTCGGTTGGCCCTGTAGCAGTCACCTCATGCCGTTTTATTCCATTATCCCCTCTTTCATTCTGTCTTTCCCTCCCTCCCTCACTACATGTCATCATGTCTGTCTGTCTTTCCCTCCCTCCCTCACTACATGTCATCCTGTCTTCAACGTAGCCGCAGTAGTCTTACTCAGTGGGAGAGAGAATTCTCAAAGCCACAATTACCGCAAAGAACTATCAATTTCCCCTTCAATTAACCCTGTGGGGAGAAAGGGAGAGAGGGAGAGCGGAGGAGAAGAGGAATGGAGGGGGGGGAAAGAGAGATTCAAATTTGTGACACAGCATTGTACCTTTGTGTGCCCCCTCCTCCTCGGTCCCCCTGTGGGTGCAGTAATAAATGAGGGGAGAGAGGGTGAGGGGGAAGTGTAACACATCCTCAGTGCTGAACTTGACCCCAGTGCTGGGGGTCAAAGTGGTTACGGTAGAACCAGAGCCCCATCCCCATTACGGCTGAATATAGGCCGGCACAGGCAGCTAACGCTAATGCCCACTATATGCTAATAAAGAAGATGGTGGGAGGGAGTCTCAAACCACAGCCCAGAGTTGCTGAAAGCTCTCTGCCCTGGGAGATGGAGAGAGGGAATAGGGGGAGAAGGAGAGAGAGAAGGGGAGAAGGAGAGCAAGGGGTTTATAGAGAGAAAGAGAAGGGGGAAAAGTGAGAGAAAGGGCAAGAGGAAGATGGATAGAGGGAGAAAAGGGGAAGGAGAGAGGGAGAGGAGGAGCGGAAAAAGGGAAAAGTCTGTTTTTATGAGAGGGAGGGATGAAGGAGGTGTGTGTCTGGGGTTGTGGTTGTTAGATCGGCCGAGCCTCGGCTAACGGCGCTCGTCCCGGAACCACAGGGCATGCCTGCACTCTATCCTCCCCTCATTCCTCCCTCTCTCCCCCTCTCTGAGCTGAGCTCCCCGGGGAGGGATCCCAAACCAAAACCATCCTTCAGCAAAGTTCTACAGGCAAACTTTCACAAAGCCCCCGAATGCTTGCCTGTCTGCCTGCCTGCCTGGCTGCATGGCGACAGAGAGGCATGCCAGCCCTCCCTCCCTCTCCCCCTCCTCTTCTACTGCCCTCTACTTTCAGAAGCTTATGGGCTGTTTGGTGCTGACCTTTCAGATGAAGGGAAACAAGCGGAAGCCAGAAACTGCAAATGAGTGATACAGGTTGCATACAGGCTGGTCGACCTTCGCTAGCGTACGCAATCCTGCCGTTGACGGCAGAAAGCATTGTCCCACTTGTTTTGCCAAGAGTCAATGGCTTCTTTTCAACTGGGTAATAAATGTCACTAGTCCTTGAAGAAGAAAAATCATTTGTGTTTTCTCCATTACTTGCTGATTGTAAATACTTCAAAAGAAAAACCTCACATAGGAAGAAAATATGGGAGAGAAATAAAAAAAAATATTAAAAAGCAGAGAGAGATGGAGAAAAATGAAATCTGAATGTGTTTAACAGTCATAATGTCGTTTTCATCTGAACATTTCAAAAGGATTTTTCCCTTTGTGTTTCGTTTCACCTGGGAGCACTATTCTTGAATTCATCCAATGAACGTGCTGGCTAACTAACAAAACACACTATTCAAACATCATATTAAAGTGTCTCATTCAATAAATGCATTTAAGTCAACTTCGTCAATACATCAATTTAGCCACATTTTTCATTAAATTTAAAAACACTGAAAACATGGTCTTCAATGAGTTTGTGAACCAAATTGAATTATTTGAGCATAAAAGGCCTGTGCTTACACTTTTTAATGTGATTTCTATACCTAAGGAAGGTCAAATGTTTTCTTGCATCCAATTTACATACCACGGACACTTCTTCTCTAATCTATTCAGAACTGACGGACATGGATGTGTTAAATAGAATCTAATAATTTAACAGCTTTTTTAATGGATGTGTTAAACAGAGTCAAAAAATTGTACAGCTTTTTTATTTTGATTAATTTATTCATCACATTCACCAAGCATTTCAGACATTTAACCTTAGGTCAAAAACACATTCTAAACATTGATTTAAAAAATGCTATCATTGTATGTATGGACACAACTTGATGTTGTTGATGAAGAAGTATCGATTGTCCTTGTATTATAAAGCCTTGTCATTTGAATGAACTGGAGTAGAATAAAATATGTCTATTAAAATGTGTCTTAATAAGAATAAATCATGGACGTTAATTCAGATGACAGTTCCCTTTTAATGAAGGGCTTGAATATATGTTAAGAGCCGGTAGAGGAGAGCAGAGAGGAGAGCAGAGATTATGGTTAATTTGGGCAGGCAGCCGTGCCTTTACCGCCGGTGCCAGAGAGAGAGAGAGGGGAAAGAGAGAGAGAGAGAAAAAGAGAGAAAGAGAGAGAGAGAGAGAGAGAGAGAGAGAGAGAGAGAGAGAGAGAGAGAGAGAGAGAGAGAGAGAGAGAGAGAGAGAGAGAGAGGAAAGGTTTGTGAATCACTGAGAGATGAGGACGGGAGGAGAGGATAAGAGGAGAGGAAGGAAAAAAACGGTGTGTTAAGAGAGGAAGAGGGGAGAGGAAGAGGGGAGGAGAGCGACTACGTTTGAGCTCTGACAGAGAAAAGAGCACTTAGACTGCTCGGAACAACCATGCACTGAAACGAAGAGAACCTCGATAGTACACCCAGAATGTGTGTGTGCATGTGTGTGTGTGAGAGTCACAGGAGCAGCCCTGTGAGTGACAGAGAAGCACATCTGTACAGACATATCTGTCTGACAACTGACGGAGAGACAGAAAGGGGGATGAGAAAAGAAAAACTATTAAATGAGAGAGAAAAAGGAACTAGATAGTGTGCCACCGAGGAAGACATTCTATAGAAAAATAAAAGCCTGTCCTCTTTCTCTTCCCTCTCCTTTTCACACTCAATCTACCAATACTGATATCTTTCAACACAGTATACCATATAAACACAATTATGAGTCTGACAGTCTTAACAGATAATACCACTGTTGTTCTGAAAGTCACTGTTTTCTGAGTTGTCATTCAATTTCCCCTTGCCATGCAGTGAGTGTATTTTGTATTATTGCACAAGAGGTGGATGAGGTGTTTTGTACAAATATTCTTTCCCTCGACCACCTGTTTTAGATGAATTGTTAGAAATGACCAGATTGCATTTTTTATTTATTTTATTTACAAAAAACACAGCCAAACTATTTCTGGGTGTTATTTTGAACACGGTTTATAATAGATAATAGATCAATACTAAATTGCAGTTTTAGGAAAAAATTTTTTTTAGGATTATTTAATCTTCCTTCCTCTCATATTTCCACTCTTCTTTCAAGGGTCTCAGCCGGGTTCAGACTGCCGTGGTTTCCTCTACTCTGTGTCACCCCTGACCAGTGGTCTCAGCCGGGTTCAGACTGCCGTGGTTTCAAAGGCCAGCACCACAAAACACTCTTTCTCTTCTCTTTGTCTTTTTAAAGGCTAGAGACTGTATAATACACTGTGTGGCGGAGAGAGAGAGGAGTCCTGGACAGCAGAGGTAATCTGACAGGATTAGACTGCTTTTTTTTCCCTGGAAAGAAGGGATGGAAGAGGAGAGGAAGAAAGAGGGGAGAAAGAGAGGAGGCCGAATTTAAATCCCTCTACAAATGTCAGACAGCGAACAGTGACCGGGGGGCACAGCAACACACCTGCGCGCATACACAGAAAGACACACACAAAACGGATCACACACACACCTGCCATATCCCACTGGACCACCACGGACCGGCAAAGACTTCTCCTCTTTCTGAGGGGGGAGGGATGTGTGGGGAAGGAGGGAGAGGGGATTACACAATTATTCAGATAACAGCTGGGGATAATCTAGTGGCAGATGTCCCTCGGTCAACAATGCTCGCCCCACCGCGCACACACACGGGTTACAATGCCAGCCGAACACAGCACGAGAGCAAAAGCTAGTCACAACCGATGGATACAAGCACTCCGGGTAACCTGCTCGTGTATCCACACACACTAATCACCAACGGCAACGGAGAACTCAAGCAAACACGCACAATGTTCTGAGAATTGCTTTACAAAAATACTTTATTTATTTCGCTTTTTTGTGGATGAGTAGCTTATGGATGGAAATCTCTTTCATGATAATATGATTTGGTGTATATTTTTTTTTATAAAGATGATACATTCTTGAATAAGAATTTGTATACACATTTGTATCTAAAAAGTCCATGGCATGACAAATGTGAATAGTTATCATTGGGAGAGGAGAGCGGTAACCTGTTTGCCTTCCTTCCTTTACCTGAGGAATTCTGTCTGAGGTGAATGACTGACTGACTGACTGACTGACTGACTGACATACAGACGATCCCGCTGCATCCTTCCTTAAGCCCCTGCCTCTGTGTTTCTGTGTGATCTAAAGACTCTCGTAGCTGCCTTGCTATTCTCCTATCTGTTTCTCTCCTTCTCCCTCCCTTTCCGTCTCTCCCTCCCTCTCCACTACTTTGAAAGGGCACACACAGGGCCTCAGAGTCCTCACCCCCTATTGGGCAAAGCCACTGCACCTCGAGGACCACTGAGAAAGAAAGAAAGAAAGAAAGAAAGAAAGAAAGAGAGTGAGTGAGAGAGAGAGAGAGAGAGAGAGGGGGAGGCTTTGAGTCTCATAACCATATAATACTCTCAAACATTTCATGACAACAAGTGAAAAACACAAAATAACACTTTGTAAAAAGATACATATTTTGCAAAAAATTATCCAGACGTTTAAAAAAAATGATCTACAAAATGTCACTAGTCAAATAAGTCAACACAGTCAGCTAATGTGGAGGAGGGAGGGAAGGGGTAGCCGTCAATCCGTCATCCCTAGCAGCACATTGTGATTTGGGTTAACACTGGTTAACAGATCTCTCTGTCAGTGGGTATATATCTAGCGCCCTGCCCGCCGCAGCCTGTTTCTCATGTTGATAGTTTAAGTACTCATCCTGTGTCCCCCATCACTAATACCATAAAAGAGCAGCGTTCGCCAGCCTCTCAGCAGCGTTAGCCTGTGTTAGCCAGCAGCACCCCCATACTTTACGGATTAGTCAACATAATGAGATGCATTTATACGCTTGTTACTTATGTGGTCAACGGGTAGGAGGGAATGGGACAGGGTTATGGAGAGGTTTCAGTTCGTTCCTATGGGGGCTTCCTTCATACCTCTGTACAGTATAACATACACACACATAACCAAGGCGTTACACACTAAGAGCCAAACTGAACACCATATACAACTATTGAAACACACAGTAATTTGAAAGCGTTCCTACACTTTTAGACCTCAAAACCAAAACACAGCTTTGTGACTGGGGGGGGGGGGGGGGGTTAGGGGGGTTAGGGGGGGACGCAAGCATCAGTATCATTAAACACAAATCTATGCTAAACCATTGAAGACACTCGTTCACCGACACCGTTTTCCTGCCGCTGGGGAACATTCAGGGCTGAGAGTGAATCTGTGTCTGCTCCTCCTCCCGCTTAAACCTTCCCGGTGTGGGAATCTCTCTCTGCGCTTCAGCGGCTCCAGAGCTCGCCAGGCGGATTTCAGCGCAGCGATGAGCGTTTAAGGCGTGGAACGCTCCTCTACAAGCAAGACGATTTATGCATAGTTAAAGTTGCGTTCAGGGCCGTGCAGCTGTCCCCCGTGCATCACTATAACCCTTTACTGAACGTATTAAAAACAGAAAGTTTAGTCCCATTGTTGTTTGGAACCAGGCTTTGCTGTGATCTGTTCCCTTGGCAGCTGTTTGATCGACAGGTGGGCTGTCAGGCTGGTAAAGAGGGATGAACTACGTACACCAACGGTTTTCTTATGACACCCTTATGAAGGGTCATAGGGGGGGGGGGGAGACAGGTTGTGAATGGGGGAGACGGGTGAGACAGGTTCTGAGGGTGAGGGGTGGACGGGGAGACAGAGCGTGGGGGGGGAAAGGGGACGGACTGAAGGAAAATCCATAACACAAACACAGCTGTCAGATGGAACACAAAACCAGACCTATTTATGAGGATTCCATACCCCACACACACACACACACACACATTCTGTCATATGAACAACTCACCAACACACCGTCTCTCCCCCACACAACTCTCTACTTTCTCTACTTCCACAGTCTGTCCATCCATGTCAAATCTCCATGGTGGCCAAGATGAGTGTTCATCACTGTCAGCAGACTCCCAGCTAGCTCCATCCCCACCCAGACACAGCCAGGCCATGCTGAGGTTATAGCAGTTTATTGCCATAGCCCCTGTCCCAGATTATTGGACCTGTCCCATTTTACTAAAACTCTACATCCACCTCAACATCTCAGACCCTTCTCCTGTTCCAGTTTCAGCTCCAGTAATCTCCCTCTCTAGCTCACTGACCCAGCCCTAACCCTTCCCCAAGCCTACACCAGCCCTGACCCTGGTCCTGTTCACTGCTCCAGACCCATCTCCAGCCAAAGGTCCAAGCCCTGGGCCAGTCCCCTTTTTCCCTCTCTCTCTCGGTCCCTCCAACCCTCTCGCCATCTCCAGTCTCTCCTGTAATGGGTCATAAAGCTGGCCTGTAGCTGCCAAGCTCTCTCAGGAGACGCTGATCTAATGCTTCCACACACATAATGACCCACGCCTGCCTGCCTGCTACACTGTCATTTCCGTCCTCTTCTCTCTCTCTCTCGTTCGGTCTCTTCCTCCCTCTATGTCTCTCTACCATTCCCCAGGCCCATAGGAAGCGGTCGCTTCCTCTCTCTGTGCTGCAGGGTCACTCCCTCCCACATCCATCAGCTCTTAACAGACTCACACTCTGACTCTATCTCTCTATCACGCTCTCCATGTTCTCTCTCCCTCTCTCCTTGCCTCTCTTCTACACTCAAACAGACTGCTGTGCATCACCATAAGATCTGCCCAGGGCATCACAGGGCATCCCCCTCAGAATTCCCCCTCACCTCTCCTCTGCTCCATAGCTCACTCCCTCGTTCCGACTCTTCTCTCTCCCCTTTTCTCTCTTCATTCTCCCGCTTTCTTCTGTCTTTCTCCGGACTGGTGATGCTGTCTCAGTCTGATTCTGCTGGCTTTACATTCCCCAAACCACGGGTCAGCATTTGGCACACACACACACACACACACACAGAAATATTCGGGCCTCCCGTTCTCCCCAATAACAGGTTAAATTAGAACCAAATGTGTAATCATGGTTCAGACTAAGGTAATGTGGCGGGGGCTCAACACTCACATCAATCACCTCACTGATGACCACAGCCAGCGAAACACTACGCTCTCATCACCAGCTCCACACACAAAACAAACCTATCAAACTTCAGCCTTTCAATTTTTAATAGGAGATATTTTTTAAGAAAATGTAAAAACAATGCACATTCTCCCACCTTTTGGACTCGCTACCAAAAACAGCTAACACAGCCGTGATCTATAGACGCAGCCATTTCATTTGTCATTTTTCCACAGACAATCTGTTTTAATGGAAGTGTCGTGATGGAGGCAAATACACGGATATCCACTGGGTCAAATCCTACACATATCTGTGTCGTGTATCGCTGGCTTTACACCTCTCTTCAAAAACACTTTGTAGCAACAGATAAGCCACTCAACCAATGGCAGGAGAGGTTTAATGCAGATGGGGATAGAGTTGGACAGACAGAGCGAGTCCTCAGAATAGTGTTCAGTATTAGCAACGCTCGGGACATTAAAAACTTCACACACACTACTGTCCATCTCACTTGACTGGAGCCCATATGAATTTAGAATGGGCCCTCTCACACACACTCAAACAAACACACTCACAGGTGGGGACTTTCGGTTAGAACGCTCATGCTATGTTTATGAACCACCACAATAATGTTGCTGTGCATTAAGCCCAACATGGAAGGGTTTGAAGCGGTGAGATCATTCATATTATCGTAAAGCAGTCAACACCGTTGTATAATTTGATAGCATAGTAACGTAGTTACATATTACTGTCCGTCTTTTAGACGATCTGGAACATTTGTTCTAGTCACACCCAGGCTCTGACATACGCCCTGTTAAAACCCTGACTACAGCCCAGACACACACACACACATGATTTGCCTAACTACAACCAAAACATGTTCAAACACACATCAACATTGTCTATCTGTTCCACCCTGATAGTGTCATCTAATCACTATTACTGCTGTGTTCCGTTTCACTAAATCACTACTGACACTACAAATACTGTTCAGCAAACAGTGAGCCAACTTTTGCTTACCTTTGACTAAATACACCATGATAGAAAGTACAAAAACATTTTACACACTATACAGATATAAGAAATATATTCTTCACAACACAGAAAATTCTGCAATATCAGGAACTCAACAAATCAGAAGAGAAAATGTGTGGGCGGGACAAATACAACAACAGGACATGAAAAACACTCGCTGCCGAGGAATATAAGACAGGAAAGTGTCTGATTCTACCGCCTGCAGCTGGACACACACACACAATAGCAGATAGAGCGGCAAGAGAGTCAGCCTTTTTCTGACACCTAGCTTCCTGACTGTGTCCACTTCATTTCCAAATAACTTATTTCGCCTCTCAAATACCCTCTCTTTTCTTTCATTATATTCTTTATTTTTCTAAAAACCAATTTTCTCAAACTGCTTTTCTCACATATTCTTTATTATTGTCTTTCAACATACTCTTATCTAAAATATTCTTATTTTTCTTAGATACCAAATACATAGAAAAGTCATGAAGTACTTTTAGTATATCTAATTTCCTAATAATTACTAGGCAACTACCATCTTAAATAGGAGTGTAACATGTTCCTATGTACTTTCCTCCCATGCATGCTGAGAGGAGAGACATTCACTGCTCCAGCCTCTCTCAGCTCAACAGCAGGTACTGTGTATCTGTTTGAGCTGAGGCTCTTCAATAATGATAATGAATGACAATCATTCAGCAGACACTTTTATCTCAAACCACTTCAAATTTGGTCATCTTCAGTTTATGTGGCCCACGCAGGAATTAACCTGCAACCATTGAAATACAATCATCATGCTCCAACCAACTGAGCCATCACAACCACGTTCTCCTCAGTCTTAAAGACTGGTCTGGATCTCTACACCACGGCACACAACACACAGAGAACACACTGCGAAGAAATCTGCAAGCTCTCCCTCACAATAAACTCTGCAGCTATTCCAAAAATCAGTTCAGTTGACTTTTCCAAACACTTTGGTTATGAGCAGAGTCAAATAAAAGTAGAATAGCACAAAAAATAGAATAACACAATCAGATATATTCAATTAGGTAAATTAAATTCTAATACAATCTGGACAAACCTAAAGGAGGTGAACTGCTTTTAGTAAAAATCTAAAACGTTTTAAAATACATTTTCAATTTGTTTATTCCGTTGCAAATTCCCTACCATTTCTTATATTCTAAGGAATAAAAACGGACAAATTATTTTATAAATAACCCTCTGATCTCGTCATAGAAGAAAATCAGACCAGGTGTGTTTGTGACAATTAAAAGACAACTTGAACAACAATCCTAAAGTCCTACGGGTGTGAATATATTTTATGCCACCACACATACCACCAACCAAATCCATGTTTTCCTGCCTGGCAGGAGAGTTATTACACGGCTATAAAATGTGAAATACAGCTCTTTCATTCCAGCTAAATATTCTATTAAACCTCCATCAGTGGTGCAATTAAAACTGTGTCACCGTCCCGTTGCGGAAATGCCACCGGTGGCACGCGCAACCTCGGAGCGAAGGACAGGGGGACAGGAGCCACAAAACAACAGGGGACAAGGAGAGAGGGAGAGGGAGAGTGAGAGGGAGCGAGGCAGGGGGAACACACTAAATAAAATTAATTATGCCAAATGCGCCCCAGCGTCCATCAATCAAGAGGAAATAACGGCCATGTCAGCGCGCGCCCATATGATCTGCCTTTTTTCTTTTTAATTTCAGACAGACCGACAGGACCCCGCTGCAACCAACAGCAATTAATTGTCATTTCATTTCTCCCTCCATCCCTCCATCATGCGGTACATCACTCCGTCTGACATGCGGGAATGTCCCAGATGAAGGCTGATATTTAGGCTAGAGCGCTCAGGGACGGTGATTTAGGGAGATTTATGGGTGTGCTCAAATTTAGAAAATCAACCACAACAAGGTATGGCGGTGCTGTCTGAAAACTTCTAGGCCTACATAGCCTTGTTTGAGACTGTGAAATTATTTCAAATGAAATATGAGCTTATGGATTTAGTAGAAAGCAGTTTTAGAAATGATTGAAATGATTTTATAGGAAATTATAAAACAAACAAAAAAATGGCATACTTGGATATGATGAATTAATTAATATTAGGGAACAACTCCGTAAACGTTGCTCTGTAAAATGTGTTAAAATGGGTCTCCTCAAGAAAAACTAACCTTAAAAGTTTAAAATGAGTAGGCTATTTGTTCTCGTGCATGGGACGCGTCCGATTATTCTGTTGATGTGGCATACATCACCCGTTAGCCTCATTTTCAACACATGCATAACTTTTTATAATTTGTGGATAACATTTGTATTCATATTCTGAATAGGCCTACGTTTAATATGCGTCAGTTGCTAAAAACATATTTTCATAAATAAATCTAATAAAGAGTGTGAGAATGTTTGTCTATACTTTGTCTTAGAAGTTATAGGCTACAATAATTCCTACCTATAAACAAAACGAAGTTATGCTAATAACGGAATCTTTTCTGCTTTTAATGCATTCGGTTTTTATATCTGATGGCAAATTATTCGGACTGTCGGTATAGCCGATTCTGATAAATAGATTATGCATGGCTAATAACCGATAATTATCAACGTGTTAAATTATTCATATGCACTTCATGCCAACTTTGATTTTGAAGCACAATTTCAAGTAGGCCTATCATTAGTAGTAGGGCCTAAAAACTATTGTTTGATAAACGGAACCAATAACAATAGCTTGCTGTTTCAGTAGACTTCTATTACATTTGATGCAATTGTGATTAAAATAAGAGGGACACTATCATAAAGACCGTGAGACCAACCGTCCATAGGCTACCACCCAAGTCAGCAAAATACAAGCCCAAAATCAGCAGACAAAACCGTTTAAAAGACTTAAACTGTAAACTATTTAATCTAAAAGTTTGACCGTGAAAACTAAATATTTGAGCATATATTTACATTTAGGCTTATTAGTCTTATTGTCTAAATTAAATCTAAAATAACCAAAAGGTCTAATCATAGGTTAAATGTGGCTCCTTAATATGCATGTTTAATTCGAATTCAACGATCCTAGATCGATTAAGACTTCATTCGGTGTGTGGTGAACGGGCATTCAATGATCAAAATGAATTCCAACGATGGCCGAATGGGTGTGCAAAATTAACACCAGTTATTGGAGAGGCGCTTATAATCAGTCATTTACAAATGACTCTTAGCGTTCGGACGGCTGAGCACCTCCGTGCGTTTGTTACTTTCAGTCAAATTCACTCACGATATCTTTGTATCTTAGTCTGAAAAGTTTTTGTTGTGTAATGAGCGAGCGTTTGTGAACCTGACACCTTCCATAAGCCGCGAGGCAGCACGCTGCCACTGCCCCTCCAGTCTACAACTATTAGGCTATTTCATACATAAATAAAATAAATAAAAAGCAATTATTCATAAATAATAAAGTATATTGATTTCATATTAAAACTACAATATGTTATTTTGATAGCACGTGTTAATCTAGAGGAGAGGCCGCGAGAAACTCGCTCGTGGGTCCTTGCCACTTTCGACGAACTTTTTTCTATTGTAGATAATGAAAAACGGCTTCAAAGTGCCCGGTCTGAAAAGTGGCTGATCCACAGTTTCATGTTTAGACTACAGTGGATGCCAGCCTTGCTAAAACTCACATTAGACAATAATAGCCTAGTCACTAACTTAATATAATCAATATGTGGTTGTTTTTGGTTTAAAATACTTCTGTTGAAAACAATGACAGTCGTAAACAAGTCCAATTATTGCAGTGTTCTGACTCAATATCACGCGCGTACACTTTCACTATTGGAGAAACACACGCACAGAGAGGCTGTGTGTGAGAGAGAGAGAGAGGGAGAGGAGAAGAGATTAAAAGTATAGGGAAGAAGAATATGTAGATAAGTGTATCAACCTGTTCTTGATTTCTGAAGAAGTCAACTTTCACACCAGTGGCTGGACCATGTGGACAGCCCCGCTTCAGCTCCGCGCAACACCACCCGGCGAGTCCACTCTCCGCGACAAAGACGCAAACCAAACAGAACTAAAACGGATAAATCTTGGGATCTAAGATTGGTATCGCAGGACCATTACTTGAAACTACAACCGTCTTCGTTATAATTAGTCCGTCCTTGCTTCCTTTCTTTCCCTTTTGTTGTGCGTCCTCGCTCTCTCTCGGAGTGGGCACTAGTGAAGTCAGAACAATACTAGACTAGCTAGTTTCACTAACTCGCACACAGCCTGCATGCGCAGCCCTCGGGGAAGTTGATGGAGAGAAAGCACGGAGCTTTTCGGGCTGTTCGTGGCCTCTCCGCACTCTGTTTTGATCCTGCTATCTCGCTGTTATTCAGATCCTAACCCCTCCACAAGTCCCAATGACGATACTCGATTCAGTTTTTGGCATCACGTCTGTCGCTCTCTCGTTCGCTGGTAAATCAGTGATGAATTACTCTGGTTGTGTGTTGGTTGAGGATATGTTGGGCGACAGTTTGCTCTCTACCGTAATGCCTCTAAAAGAGGTGCGCGTTCACATCTCGCCGTGCCTCGCTAGTGGCGGAGCATAATAAGAAAACACTGCACAGGAAGGCAGCCAGTGCGAGGTGCCTGACTGCCGCGTGTGAGTGCGTGCTTGTGCGCGTGTGCGTGTGAGCGCCTGGTGAAGGCACTGATCTTTTGACCTCTCTTTGCATCGCGGCTGAGTTCGTCCATTGTGGAGCCAAGCAGCAACAGATGTTCCTCTACACAGAGATACACCTTGGAAACCGTTAACAACAAAGCATTCTCCAACTAAACAACAACCCCCTTTTTTTATGCTTTCTAGATAAGCTATACATTACATTTATTTTATTCGTACAGTAGGAAGATATTTTGATAGAGTTATATAAGATTAATGAGCTATTCAATATTTGTAAGTTTCACTTGACTCTTCCTGAACTATTTCCTAGTTTAGGGCTTTCATTTGCTAATTGACATAATCTGGGTCAAGACAGGAGAAGTTTATAGAGTGACTGCCACTAAAAACCAACAAATATCGTTGAATACGGTCTATGTGGTATCGATATGAATCAGAAAAAGTGTATTCTATTGTCAAAATCGATTACTAACTGTACATTGAATAATTTTGGTCATAAAGTCAGTCTCTTCAAAATACAGAAATTGGAGTCCAGACTGTATCACAACCGGCCGTGATTGGGAGTCCCATAGGGTGGCGCACAATTGGCCCAGCGTCGTCCGAGTTTGGCCGGTGTAGGCCGTCATTGTAAATAAGAATTTGTTCTTAACTGACTTGCCTAGTTAAATAAAGGTTAAATAAAAATACCAAAAAAAATGCGTCACAAAGGGTAAATTAAAGTTAGGACTACAATTATGTCAACAATTCATGCCCTCTTTTTCCTATTAACTGGTGTTTTCTGTGAAAAGACTGGGCGAGTTGGCTTTCCATGGGTGGGCGGTGACCTCTCCTTAGGAGGACCAGTGGAATGGTTGTGAATGAGCAAACCCCACCCACCTGGGGCACCGGGTCGTGCAAAACAAACTTGCCCACTGGAATGTCTTCCCCAGACAAGACCTGTGGTTAGTAATAGCTACTAGTGAAAATGGGCTTCCATAAAGTTATTCAACAATCTTGGGCAGATGGCCAGGATATGGATTATATCCGACTAGTTTTGTTTATAGCTAGCTAGCTACATGTCATTATTTGATAGGCTATGCCGCTATGATACTCGGCTATGATACTGTGATGCAAGAAAAAGTATGTAAACCCTTTGGAAATACCTGGATTTCTGCAATTACTTGGTCATAACATTTGATCTGATATTCATCTAAGTCACAACAATAGACAAACACAGTCTGCTTAATCTAGTAACACACAAACAATTATACGTTTTCATGTCTTTGTTGAACACACCGTGTAAACATTCACAGCGCAGGGTGGGAAAAGTATGTGAACCCTTGGATTTAATAAATGGTTGACCCTCCTTTAGCAGCAATAACCTTAAACAAACATTTTCTGTAGTTGCGGATCAGACCTGCACAACGGTCAGGAGGAATTTTGGACCGTTCCTCTTTACAAAACTATTTCAGTTCAGCGATTTTCTTGGGATGTCTGATGTGAACCGCTCTCTTGAGGTCATGCCACAGCATCTCAATCGGCTGAGGTGAGGACTCTGACTCAAATCAAATCTTATTGGTCACATACACATGGTTAGCAGATGCCATTGTGAGTGTAGCGAAATGCTTGTGGGGCCACTTTTCTTCTATTGAAACCATTCTGTTGTTGATTTACTTCTGTGTTTTTTGTGGTTGTCCTGTTGCATAACCCAACTTCTGTTGCGCTTCAATTGGCGGACAGATAGCCTTACATTCTCCTGCAAAATGTCTTAATAAACTTGGGAATTGAAGCTGTCCAGGCCTTGAGGCAGTAAAGCAGCCCCAAACCATGATGCTCCCTCCACCATACTTTACAGTTGGGATGAGGTTTTGATGTTGGTGTGCTGTGCCTTTTTTTCTCCACACATAGTGTTGTGTGTTCCTTCCAAACAACTCAACTTTAGTTTCATCTGTCCACAGAATATTTTGCCAGTAACGCTGTGGAACATCCAGGTGCTCTTTTTTGAACTTCAGACCTGCAGCAATGTTTTTTTTGGACAGCAGTGGCTTCTTCCGTGGTGTCCTCCCATGAACACCATTCTTGTTTAGTGTTTTACGTATCGTATACTCGTCAACAGAGATGTTGGGATGTTCCAGAGATTTCTGTAAGTCTTTAGCTGACACTCTAGGATTCTTCTTAACCTCATTGAGCATTCTGCACTGTGCTCTTGCAGTCATCTTTGCCAGACAGCCACTCCTAGGGAGAGTAGCAACAGTGCTGAACTTTCTCCATTAATAGACAATTTATCTTACCGTGGACTGATGAACATCAAGGCTTTTAGAGACTCTGCAACTCTTTCCAGCTTTATGCATGTCAACAATTCTTAATCAACAATTCATTTATTTTGTTCGAGGCATGGTTCACATCAGGCAATGCTTCTTGCGAATAGCAAAATCAGATTTTGTGAATGTTTTTATAGGGCAGGGCAACTCTGACCAACATCTCCAATCTCGTCTCATTGATTGGACTCCAGGTTAGCTGACTCCTGACTCCAAATAGCTTTTGGAGAAGTCATTAGCCGAGGGGTTCACATACTTTTTCCAATCTACACTGTGAATGTTTAAAGGATGTATTCAATATAGACAAGAAAAATACAATAATTTGTCTGTTATTAGTTTAAACACACTGTGGCTGTCTATTGTTGTGACTTCACATTTTATGTCCAATTTAGCAGAAATCCAGGTTATTCCAAAGAGTTCACATACTTTTTCTTGCCACTGTATCTAGCTAAATACATAGTGTCCTTAAGGTGTAATGTGAAAGGAAGAGATGCATATTTAACATTGCACCTGAAGACAGGTTTGATCCCTGTTAGCTAACTCATAATCAAGCAAACCTCACGACATTGAAGCATGTTGCCAGCTTGCTTTCAATAATGTTTCAACTCGAACCTGCTAGAGATGTGGGTTGGGGCCACAAAAAAATCTGAACTCATCATGAGGGGCCGCAGTGGCTCTTGGGTCTGCATACCTACATTCATACCCACACATATCCACCAAATCATTGTAGTTTTACAGCTAAATTCCTGCAATTCAACACATTTTGCTATAGTGTGGAGAGAAATGTTTGCAGTGAGAGTGACTATTTTTAAAAATTGCACCTTGTGTATTCTACTTTTCTACCTCTCAACAGCATGTTGAGACCCAGACTGAGTTCCTAAAAAAAATCAGTGCTAGCTGGCACATGTCCCTTAATTAGCTGTGAATCATATGAATCTGATTGGCTATGTTCAACCGTGTACTTACTGTTGTCTTCCATGACTGTTTGGTGACAGTCTTTCTCTCTCTCCCTCCTTCCCCCTTTCTCTCTGTGGTAGGAGCTGGGTTGGATCTGTAAGTCAGGCTCCTTCATGACCAGTATCTGTGACGAGAGGGGCCTGGAGCTAAACCACTGGCTCCGGATAACACCTCAGAAGGGACAATAGGTGATTACTAATAAGAGGACGTGAGAGGACGTGTTTAGTAATATCAGAATCAGAATCACCTTTATTCGCAAAAAACTTTATTGCTGCCACAATAAACAGAATTTGCAGACAGACAATAAACAGACAAGATACCACCACCCTTTCAATACATGTGTCACTCACAAAACTCTACCCCGTTTCTTCTACAGATAGAGGACAAGAGAGAGGCTTTGGTCATGAAGTCCTCTGACTGGAAGACAGGTTGATACATGTTTTGATAACTTTCAAGTGTAACAATTCCATGTAGAATAAAGCATCCTTCACATAATACTTTAAAAGCAGTGTTCTGCTAACATAACAATGTGCAAATATCACACTTGCTTTTTATCTTTTATTGTCGTTAACAAATGGCAATAGAAGTCATAGATGTGTGTTGTATAATTTAAGTACAACGTTTTTCCCAATTCAGACATCAGTTTTGACCCTCACGAACTTCTACCATTGAGAGCATTCTGTCGGGCTGCATCACTGCCTGGTACGGCAACTGCTCCGCCCTCAACCGCATGGCTCTCCAGAGGGTGGTACGGGCAGGCCAACGCATCACAGGGGGCACGCTGCCTGCACTCTAGGACATCTACAGCACCCGGTGTCAAAGGAAGGCCAAGATGATCATTAAGGACTTCAGCCACCCGAGCCACGGACTGTTCACTTGGCTACCGTCCAACAGACAGAGACAGTAAAGGTGCATCAGAGCTAAGACAGAGAGACTAAAAAAACAGCTTTTATTACCAGGCCATCAGACTCTTATAGGGCAATCACTACCCATCTACCAGATGATGCACACTCACACACATAAAACACACACACAAGCTATCGCACACACACACACACCTCATAGTCACAAACACACACACACACACACACACACACACACACACACACACACACACACACACACACACACACACACACACACACACACACACACACACACACACACACACACACACACACACACACACACACACACGTACAGACACACACACACACACACACACTTGCACACACAGCCAACGCTGCTTTCCCATGCTATAGAGACATTGAACAACTGGTCACTTCCCGTATTACACTCTTGTATTTAAATAATGTATCCCCGACATAGCTCATCATAATAGTTCTACTAATGTACATTGTATTTTAGTTACTGTTTATACACACCACATATTTATTTATACACTGGATTCTTAACATAGCTTACTCTAATATACCCTATCTACTGCTGTACATATCATTCTTAGCTGATCTGGTTTAAATTCTCCTGGTGTACATACATATAGATTGCATTTGATTAGTGCTACAGTGCTATTTGGGTTGTTAATCAGATTCGTCCCGCAGTTCTTGATTTCTCTTTTTTTTCTCCCCCCCCCCCCTTAGAAGTTAGTAACATAAACATTTAGATGCACCCGCTAATAAAACAGGCTAAACTGTGTATGCGACCAGTAAACGTTGATTTCATTTGATTTGAGAATATCTACATAAGTTCAGCAATTGCATTCTTCTCATATTAGTATGTTGGCCACTCAGAGTGCCATCCTCCTGCATCTCACATCTGCCTGTAGTTATTGAACTCTGCCTGCTGGACCCATGAGGCAAACGCTGTCGTATCCAGTATGGAATGCCATGCACTCCACCCCTCCTGCCACCTGACTGCACATGCCCATAACCTGTAGTACATTATAAAGATGGAAGTGATTCATCACCCACTGGAGACTTGAAGACAGAATTTCACCCAGAGAGCTGTGTGTTAGACAGCCAAATCCTTAGATGTGGGCAAATAGACCATAGACCATGGAAATGCCTATCTAGTTCTGGTTAGACAGCTGTAGTTGTACTCTACACACAACTGATTTTGATTTGTTAGGTAAAGTGTAGGCATACTGTCTTTATAAGCACATCAATATGATATTTACAGCAGAAAATGGAGGAACACATCCATTGATTTTATCTACACTCAAGCTGGGCAATGTTTGTGCAATGTCGACAAATAGATATTAGTTCTGGGATTTGTCTCCTGGGAAAGATCTATCAGCGGACATAAGGAGAGACGAGACGAGACAAAACTAACCAGTTATAGAATATTGTGTTGTAGGACAGCTGAGCTGACTGAAGACTGCAGGCATTCAACTTTCAGTAGTTGATATCATTTCCATGTTAACATGTATTTACCAACTAACAAACTACTTTCGTGGCAAGGCGTTGTCTCGTGAAACACATTCCAGACACTGGTTCTTACTATCTTGGTATAAATGTAATTTGACAGAGAAATGTAAGCTAGTTAACGTTAGATAGGCTAGCCAGATGCAGCTATATCCCCCAAACTATGCTAGCTGGCTGCTGTCAGCTTAGCTAAACACAAGGTTAGTGCCAAAGATTATCTACTCGCCTCTTCCTCTATACTTTAGCCTAACTGAATTAGCTAACCATCCTGAGATGGCGAGTTAGTCAGGAGGGGAGAAGTCCTTAACTTAAACTTAAACTTCTCCGAATCCGACACAGGCTGATCGCCTAAATACAGTTCGCATTGGAGAAGGAACCCACGACAACCCTCCGGATTGCCATCATATTACTCAAGGACGGCTCTCCGGAGTTCTCCCCTCGGGACGTGACGAGACTCCAAACGATCGGGTGCTGGGGACGCTGTGGCTCCAGATGAACCCACCGGGTGTTCCCCGCCCGATCGCGCAGCCATGAGGGACATCATATCCCCGAGTGCTGTGACCAACCTGGCGACCTGTTCCTCTATGGCTCTGAGTCTTTCCTCTAGCTCAGGCGCCCGACCAGGTAGCCCAGCTCCCTCTCCGTGCCCGTCCATGGAGACCTAGGGAAGTGAGTGGGAAATAAAAAAAGAGAGAGTTAGAACAGTGCAGAAGAAGTGGTTATTGCGAGGGGTGAATGTGAGAGTAGAGGCGAAACAAATAGAGATTGAATGGAAGAAAAGATCTAAACATTTAATGAATGAACAGCAATACACAATAGACAATAACCCGCGAGGGGTGAACCAAAACACACAGGGTTAAATAGTGACCCTGATGACCAATGTGGAACAGGTGTGGGTCATCAGGGTGTTGCTACCATCTTCCCCTGACCGCCGGTTAGAACGCCGGCGAGGATGATCACTGGAGAGGAGGAGGAACCGTCACTCTGCGCGGGGCATTCGTTACAACATCTATGAACACTGTGCACTACTATTTGAAAATTATGTCTGTGAACATCAAATTGATATTTACTACGCAGATTCCTTCACCTCCAGTGTCCAGACTTGCAAGTTGACAGTTACCCTGTGGATAATACAGAGACAGAGAGTCAGTGAAACAATTCCACACAATATGAAGAATAAATAAGAGGTTCATGTTCAGGAACACATTTTAATTTTATTAAGAATTAGCTATCTAAATTATACAAAAAACTACTTACATTGGCTGGGGTCTGTCAATAGGCAGTTGATTCTCCAGACCAGAAGGATCCACTGCAGGAGGGAGGCATATGATTATTTTAACTAGATAGCAAGCTAGTTCTATAAGAGACACCCAACCCTCACTAAAGCTATCTAAGTTAGCTAGCTAGCAAAAACACATTGCTTGGCTAGCCAAGGACATTTAACAATAGCTTTGGCAATTAAATTATATCTAATACATACATGACATTAACTCTACTGCACTCTTCTGAACTTTCATTTTCAAATAAATTCCTAGCTTGGCCAGGCACACTGCACGTTGGTGGCAAGCTAAAGAAGTGGCTAGTTAGGTAGCTAGTTAGCTAGCTGTGTTAGTAAGCTCGATCAAAACTCTTGCTTGCAGTTGAAGATCTTCTTCCTTTGTCAGCAACCAAGTAAAAAATATATAATTAAATAAAATACTATTATCCACAAGAAAGCTTTTTGGCAGTGACAGCTGCTCTTCTTCTTCTGAACAAAATTCAAAATTGTAAAGGCTGCTCTCTCAGTTGGAGGTGGGCTGGGGGCAGGGCTCGGGAACATTTCAAACTGTGATTGACAGCTAGGTAAAATAATATTTTAAAATATAATTACAAATATGTTTATGTTCAAGTGTCTTTTCGAAGTGACAGGTAGCCTATGCCCAGGGTTGGGTAGGTTACTTTCTAAATGTAATCCATTACAGTTACCTGTCCAAAATTGTAATCAGTAACGTAATTTTTGGATTACCCAAACTCATTAACGTAATCTGAATACATTCTGTTACTTTTAGATTACTTTCCCTTTAAGAGGCATTAGAAGAAGACAAAAATGTATGTTACCAATTGAACGCCATCTATTGCAGGATAAATCATTTACATAGCTGGCCATATATGGATGTAAAATGTTACTTTATGTGTTGGTTATGTAGGCTTCTTCTAACCCATCGCTTTCTACTACATATAATAATAAGATTAAATTACCAAATATTCTGTACCAAATATTAAGTTCTGCTTTTCTGATGTATCAAATACTTATGTCATGCAATAAAATGCAAATTAATTACTTAAAAATCATACAATGTGATTTTCTGGATTCCGTCACTCACAGTTGAAGAGTACCTATTATAAAAATTACAGACCTCTACATGCTTTGTAAGTAGGAAAACCTGCAAAATCGGCAGTGTATCAAATACTTGTTCTCCCCACTGTACATATTCATGTACAGTTGTTATATCATATTACGTGCAATATTGTAAGTAATTCTTGGACTGAACTTACGTAGTCATTCACTCAGGACTGCATATTAGTATCCTGTCAGTAGTATCTTTTTTCATTGCATTTGGTATATCAAATGTGCAATACGTGCATTTATCTGTAATTAAACCCTGTACTATTTTAAGGGAATTATTATTATTACACTAAATTATATCATACACACATTTAGCTATATAAGTATCTCTTCCTGTCATTTACCTGTACAGTTAATTTAACCATGCAAATATTCACTTACCTGTACATTTAACCAGACTGTATATTAAGTAAACTATTATTACCCTCATTTATATCATACCCACATTTAGCTATTTAAATATCTTTCTCTCCCATCGATCTGTATAGTATAGTTAACCATATAAATATTTATAATCTTTTCAGCTAACACTGTAACAATGTATAGTGTACATATTCAGCCATTCACTTAAACTATGCAATGCCTTTTTATAGCTTGTTGCACTCCAGACTTCTTCTTTTTCATACTGCCACACTATGTATCACATATAGTGTATCTGTCTTTTGTGTATTTAGTTCTGGCATTTTGCTCCTGCCCTGTGTTTTTCATAGCTGCTTGACAAAGTAATTTCCCCTTGGGGATCAACGTCAACAGTGAAGAGGCGACTCCGGGATGCTGGCCTTCTAGGCAGATTTGCAAAGAAAAAGCTGGCCAAAACAAAGAAAAGATTAAGATTGGCAAAAGAACACAGACACTGGCTTTTTCTTTGCAACTCTGCCTAGAAGGCCAGTATCCCGGAGTCGCCTCTTCACTGTTGACGTTGAGACTGGTGTTTTGCGGGAACTATTTAATGAAGCTGCCAGTTGAGGACTTGTGATGCGTCTGTTTCTCAAACTAGACACTCTAATGTTCTCTTGCTCAGTTGTGCACCGTGGCCTCCCACTCCTCTTTCTATTCTTGTTAGTCAGTTTGTGCTGTTCTTTGAAGGGAGTAGTACTCAGCGTTGTACGAGATCTTCAGTTTCTTGGCAATTTCTCGCATGGAATAGCCTTAATTTCTCAGAACAAGAATAGACTGACGGGTTTCAGAAGAAAGTCCTTTGTTTCTGGACATTTTGAGCCTTTAATCGAACCCACAAATGCTGATGCTTCAGATACTCAACTAGTCTAAAGAAGGCCAGTTTTATTTCTTCTTTAATTAGCACAACAGTTTTCAGCTGTGCTAACATAATTGTAAAAGGTTTTTCTAATGGTCAATTAGCCTTTTAAAATTTTAAACTTAGCTAACACAACGTGCCATTGGAACACATGAGTGATGTTTGTTGATAATGGGCCTCTGTACGCCTATGTAGATATTCCATTAAAAAATGATCAGCTTCCAGCTACAATAGTCATTTACATCATTAACAATGTCTACACTGTATTTCTGATCAATTTGATGTTATTTTATTGGACAAAAAAATAGCTTTTCTATGTGACCCCAAACTTTTGAACGGTAGTGTATTTGATTAAAAAATATAATAATTTCTGTCTCGTTATAAACCAGATTGTGCTTTCTCTCTATCTAAGCTTGTAACATGAGAGAATGCTGGCAGTCCGTCAGGCGACCGCTTGACAATAGGCCACGACTGCCCTAAATCCCAACGACTTCATTAGCTAGATCAATACCGCCAAAGACCAGGGTGAGTGCTCTCTGTGTGTGTGTATATGTGTGTGTGTGCGTAAGAGGTAGAAGTGATCAGTTCTAATTGGAGTGACTGAATGTTGATGACAGATCCGTTTTTCACTGTGTCAGACTATGAGTTGATGAAGGTGTTAAATAGCCTGTGTACCTGATTGTTCCTACACTCAATAACCTAGCCTGAGTACCTGACTGTTCTTACACTCAATAACTTAGCCTGGGTACCTGACTGTTCCTACACAAAATAACCTTGTCCTATGGCTAGTCTGGGTACCTGACTTCCTACACTCAATAACCTTACACTATGGCTAACCTGGGTACCTGTCTTCCTACACTCAATAACTTTACACTATAACTAGCCTGGGTACCTGACTGTTCCTACATTCAATAACCTAACCTGGTTACTTGATCTCCTACACTCAATAACCTTACACTGTGGCTGTAAAAAACAACTCATGTGTTGATTGTGGTGACACAGGAAGTTCATATTGGATGAAGAGTTGGTTCAAGCATAAAGGTGTAATTGTGAATTGTGAACGTTTCTGTAGAATCAGTGGAACCTGGCGCAGGAGATGAGTTTGACGGAAAGATACTTCATTATACAGATGTCAAAATCCACCGTAGAGAAAAAACAGCAAACAAAGCTGGACGCAACCGCTGGACGCAACCGGAACAAAATAACACAGGAATGAACCCGGTAAAAAGAAAGGGCATAAACAAAGACATGGGGGAAACAGAGGATTATGGGATGTGAACCAGGTGTGAGAAATGACCAGACAAGACAAATGGAAATGGAAAAGGGGATCGGCAGTGGATAGAAGGCCAGTGACGATGAACGCCGAAGCACGCCCGAACAAGGGGAGGGGGCAGCTTCGGTGGTGTCACGAGTGGGTGTAGAGAGAGACCAAGGAGCAGCGCAGCGATAGTTCGACATTGTTTATTAAACGATAAAACAACAAATGTTACGAACTATATAAACAAGAGGCAATGAATTAAATGAACAAGAAACACACTTACTGTGACGTGAGGAATATACAATGACCCACACACATGTGGATGTGTGTGGTGCCTAAATACCATCCCCAATCAGAGACAACCCTGTACAGCTGTCTCTGACTGAGGATCATTGCTTCCTCTAGTTAGGGTGTGAGGGCTCGGCTGTGGTCCTACCACTCCCTTATTTGGGAGTAAGGTCTAACCTGTAAGCTCCCACAGGTGGGAGTCGTGACAGTAATGTGTTGAGGATGGTACAACTCCTACAGGTGGAGGAAAGTGCTCAGTAGTTTGTTTTGTACAGTAACTAGGTATTGTAATGCATGTAAAAATTCCAATAGGTACACTTGTTTCAGGAAACTAGGCGTATGTTGCGCGTCACTACTTCACAGGAGACAATTTGAATGTAATTGTGTTTTTTCTTTTATCAAAATGCGTTTTTTGGCAGAAATACTTTCTGGAACATGTGAACTTTCATGTGCCTTAATGACAAATGTGTATGCAATCTGTAAATACGGATACAATTGTTAAATTACGAGCCTAGTTGGTATAGCCACTTAAAAGGACAGGAACCTTCCCGCTAGCCATGATTGGCTGAGATAATGGATGGGCTGGACATGCCGAGAGATGAGTTTGGATTGGTCTGCCATTTAGCACATTTCTGTCCATAATGAGCTGCTCAGTATGTGAAGCTAATCCTTTCTAAAGCAGATTTTTTTTTAAAGATAGCTCTCCACTTTCAGGAGGACTGAGTTTTAAAATCAGTGGAATGCCTGGTGGAAGCAGAGTATGATAACTAACGAGATGGAGAAAATTCAGGTGTTTGATTTCAAGGGAGTCGAAAATAGAACAGGCTGTTGTATAAAACACCTGTCTCTGAATTACATCTTCAAACTAAGGGCAACCATGGCATCCGTGACAGAGAGGGACAAGCATTCATCCATGTATACAGGTAAGAGAGTCTAGCTAGCGAAATTATACGTTTCAAATGTTGTCAGAAAGTCATTTTCATTGCAAGTTAAAGCATACTGTTAGCTAGCCAGCTAATGTTATCTGACTGGCTGGCTCGCTAATTAACGTTATGTGTTTATACTGTGTAGTAATATTATTCGTATCTCAGAGCCATTATTTCGTCACACTCAAAACCGTAATATATTTTCTGTAATTAGCTTGCCATTAACTTGTTGTGAGTTTATTTTTCTGTAATGATGAATGACAACTGTATACAGACATGTCGTTAGACGTTGTATAAACCAGGCTTTAGTGTTAGGACCTAGTTTAACAATTATGCATCCATCCATCCGTGAGTAACTCTCTGGTCTGTAATCACCCATTAACTCAGGACTTATTAATTCAGCACTCATTCATTCAGGACTGTATGTACATATTCATGTACAGTTGTTATATCATATCACGTGCAATACTGTAAGTAATTCTTGGACTGAACTTGTGTAGTCATTCACTCAGGACTGCATACTGGTATCCTGTCAGCAGTATCTATTTTTTTCATTGCATTTAGTATATTGAATGTGCAATTCGTGCATTTATCTGTAATTAACCTATTCTAAGGACTATATTTTAAGGGCACTTGATTATTACCCTAAATTATATCATACACACATTTAGCTATTTAAGTATCTCTTCCTGTCATTTACCTGTACAGTTAATTTAACCATGCAAATATTCACGTACCTGTTCATTTAACCAGACTGTATATTAAGTAAACTATTATTACCCTCGCTTATATCATACACGCATTTAGCTATTTAAGTATCTTTCTCTGCCATCGACCTGTATAGTTAACCATGCAAATATTTTTTTATTTTATTTATATCAACATTTATATCAACCTAACACTATAACAATGTATAGTGTACATATTCAGTCATTCACTCATACTATGCAATGCGTTTCTCTAGCTTTTTGCACTCCAGACTTGCCCTGTGTTTTCCGTAGCTGCTATCTATCTGTCTGTCTGTCTGTCTGTCTGTCTGTCTGTCTGTCTGTCTGTCTGTCTGTCTGTCCGTCCGTCCGTCCGTCCGTCTGTCCGTCCGTCCGTCCGTCCGTCCGTCCGTCCGTCCGTCCGTCCGTCCGTCCGTCCGTCCGTCCGTCTGTCTGTCTATCTAGTCTTGAAATCTTTGGTTGTTTAGTACACTACCGTACTCACTGTTTAGCACATGGCCTCATATGTGAATCCTTAAAGAAGGAAAAACCTTCAAGGGCCAAGTGGGGTTACAAGTTTATCCATTTTCAAAGCAGAATTACTTTCCCATTGTTCCTCTACTGCAGTGTATGATATACTTGTAACCCCACTTGGCCCCTGACCAGCTCTCTAATTTTATCCAATGTAAAAAACACAATTTCAAATGTTGCTACATAAGACCGAATCGAGCTGGTCGGTCACATATGCAATCACACCAAAACACGTTATAAAAATGTGTAGGTATATTTATATTTACCTACAGTGGGGAGAACAAGTATTTGATACACTGCCGATTTTGCAGGTTTTCCCACTTACAAAGCATGTAGAAGTCTGTAATTTTTATCATAGGTACTCTTCAACTGTGAGTGACGGAATCTAAAACAAAAATCCAGAAAATCACATTGTATGATTTTTAAGTAATTAATTTGCATTTTATTGCATGACATAAGTATTTGATACATCAGAAAAGCAGAACTTAATATTTGGTACAGAAACCTTTGTTTGCAATTACAGAGATCATACGTTTCCTGTAGTTCTGTCAGGATTTGTGATAGGAACCCAAACGCAGACCGGGCAATGTAAGTATATGGTGATATTTATTGAAGAGTGGTAATAGGGAATTGTTGAAGAGGATGTGGTTGAATAGGGAGTTGGTAGGTTGGTGGCTGAGTATCCAGGTAGGTGGCAGATAAGTGGTCCGTGATTGTTCGAATCCGTATCCTAGGTGAGTGGAGGAAGAGGTGAGTAGGATGCGGCGTGATGATGGGTATATCCAGGCAGGATTCCTAAACAGAGTACAGACGGAATTACTGAGCAGGGTATAATACGACGAAGCAACTTTAACAACTGGTACAATATATATAACTCAGATGGCTGGTACGCAGATACACATACTAGGTGACTTAACGATCCGGCGGGGACTGGATGTCAGGTCGTCTCTTAAATAGTGATGACCGCAGATCTGGAACAGGTGTGTAGTGCTCAGGAATAACATGACAGGCTCCGGATGAATGTAGCCCCGCCCACTCATCAGTAACCAGGCAACTGACCCCGGTACCATGAGACGGACAATAAACAAACAAGACAGACACAAACACAGACTCAGGGAACAGGGATCGTGACAAGTTCTTGACACACTGCAGCAGGGATTTTGGCCCACTCCTCCATACAGATCCTTCAGGTTTCGGGGCTGTCGCTGGGCAATACGGACTTTCAGCTCCCTCCAAAGAATTTCTATTGGGTTCAGGTCTGGAGACTGGCTAGGCCACTCCAGGACCTTGAGATGCTTCTTACGGAGCCACTCCTTAGTTGCCCTGGCTGTGTGTTTCGGGTCGTTGTCATGCTGGAAGACCCAGCCACGACCCATCTTCAATGCTCTAACTGAGGGAAGGAGGTTGTTGGCCAAGATCTCGCGATACATGGCCCCATCCATCCTCCCCTCAATACGGTGCAGTCGTCCTGTCCCCTTTGCAGAAAAGCATCCCCAAAGAATGATGTTTCCACCTCCATGCTTCACAGTTGGGATGGTGTTCTTGGGGTTGTACTCATCCTTCTTCTTCCTCCAAACACGGTGAGTGAAGTTTAGACCAAAAAGCTCTATTTTTGTCTCATCAGACCACATGACCTTCTCCCATTCCTCCTCTGGATCATCCAGATGGTCATTGGCAAACTTCAGACGGGCCTGGACATGCGCTGGCTTGAGCAGGGGGACCTTGCGTGTGCTGCAGGATTTTAATCCATGACGGCGTAGTGTGTTACTAATGGTTTTCTTTGAGACTGTGGTCCCAGCTCTCTTCAGGTCATTGACCAGGTCCTGCCGTGTAGTTCTGGGTTGATCCCTCACATTCCTCATGATCATTGATGCCCCACGAGGTGAGATCTTGCATGGTGCCCCAGACCGAGGGAGATTGACCGTCATCTTGAACTTCTTCCATTTTCTAATAATTGCGCCAACAGTTGTTGCCTTCTCACCAAGCTGCTTGCCTATTGTCCTGTAGCCCATCCCAGCCTTGTGCAGGTCTACAATTTTATCCCTGATGTCCTTACACAGCTCTCTGGCCTTGGCCATTGTGGAGAGGTTGGAGTCTGTTTGATTGAGTGTGTGGACAGGTGTCTTTTATACAGGTAACGAGTTCAAACAGGTGCAGTTAATACAGGTAATGAGTGGAAAACAGGAGGGCTTCTTAAAGAAAAACTAACAGGTCTGTGAGAGCCGGAATACTTACTGGTTGGTAGGTGATCAAATACTTATGTCATGCAATAAAATACAAATTAATTATTTAAAAATCATACAATGTGATTTTCTGGATTTTTGTTTTAGATTCCGTCTCTCACAGTTGAAGTGTACCTATGATAAGAATTACAGACCTCTACATGCTTTGTAAGTAGGAAAACCTGCAAAATCGGCAGTGTATCAAATACTTGTTCTCCCCACTGTATATTTATAATCTAACTAGAATTTGTGACACTTATTATAAAGTAGGTTTTAAAAGTGAGTCCCTGTTCTAAAAGGGATAATTTCAGAGTAATGTAACACATGTAAGACTAACACATGAAAAACTATCCAGGCTGTATCACAACCGTTCGTGATTGGGAGTCCCATTATTGCGGCGTACAATTGGCCTAGCGTCGTCCGAGTTTGGCCGGTGCAGGCCGTCATTGTAAATAAGAATGTGTTCTTAACTGACTTGCCTAGTTAAATAAAGGTTACATTTAAATATATAAAACATTTAAAATACTGTTTGTTTGTTTACACTTTGTACCAGGGAAAAAACTGACGCACAGGTCTAAAATAGCTTCACGATTGGTCTCTGGTGATGCATATCAAGGCTGATTGTTTACTGGTGACTGTGTGTGTATGCATGCTCAGTGCCATTGTGATTTGTTTGCTATTTCTCTCTCTCTCTCTCTCTTTCTCTCTCTCTCTCTCTCTCTCTCTCTCTCTCTCTCTCTCTCTCTCTCTCTCTCTCTCTGTCTGTCTGTCTGTCTGTCTGTCTGTCTGTCTGTCTCTCTCTCTCTGTGTCTCTCTCTGTGTCTCTCTCTGTGTCTCTCTCTGTGTCTCTCTCTCTCTCTCTCTCTCTCTCTCTCTCTCTCTCTCTCTCTCTCTCTCTCTCTCGTGCCTCCCTGATGCAGACTGTTTGTTTGTGTTTATGTTTGTTTGTTATTTTGGTTGGCTGGTTGTTTGTTTCTGGGTTACATCAAGTCCTTGGAAACAGTCAAAGGAGTAAACAGACTGGGTAGACACAGAAATGTCCTAGTAATCACCAGCAGGGCCAAGCCAGGTCAAAGCAGGCCAACACAGACCAGACTAGGCCAAGCTATAAACTGGGACAGCTCATGTTTGGGGAAACCTAACCCTTGTAGCTGGTGTGGGTGTGTTTGGGATCACTCTTGTAGCCTCCATTTTAGAGTGCTGTGGCACTGTAAAGGGGACCTGCTTTATAACATTTGTATCTCCTTTTATGAATGAAATGACAAAAACACTGTTGGGCACTTTCCCTTCCACCCATTTCCCATTCCCGTTTAGTATCCATCTCTGTGTTAATCAGGGGTAATAATTATCAAAGTGGACAGGTAATTAAATTAAAGCATAATTGGCTACATGAGTTGGCTGTAGTACAACATTTCCTCTTATAATGAAAGAGAAATATGGGAGCTTTCACCCAGACTGTCAGGAGCTGAAAACACCATGCTCCCTCCTTGACACCCTCACACTGCCTTTGAAAGGGGAGAGAGAGTGTATAGGAGAAGGTGAGTGTATTTAGTCGGTCCGTGTGTGTGTCGGTATGTGTGCTACCTCGCTTATGTGTGTGTGTGTGTGTGTGTGAGAGAGAGAGGTTGTTTATGTGTGTGTGTGTGTGTGTGAGAGAGAGAGGTTGTTTGTGTGTGTGTGTGTGTGTGAGAGAGAGAGAGGCTGTTTATGTGTGTGTGTGTGTGTGTGTGTGAGAGAGAGAGAGGCTGTTTGTGTGTGTGTGTGTGTGAGAGAGAGAGAGGCTGTTTGTGTGTGTGTGTGTGTGTGTTTGTGTGTATGTGTGTATGTCAGAGAGAGGGGGATGTTTGTGTGTGTTTGTGTGTGTGGTAACTGCATGAAAAAATAGCATCTTTAAACAGCCATCTGGGAGCGATGTAGTAAAATAAAACGACAATAAAATAGAAGTTACTGCTGCTGATGTTTACAAACAATCCCCAAATCCCCAAACTGCCCTGAGAATCAAACCCAGACTGGAACACACACAGACATGGCTGGTTGCATTGGAACAATATCATCATATGGAATGACTTGCATTTATGCAGCTCATTTATCCAACTCAATGCACTTTATGTATGGGGGTCATACGTGTCTATAGCTAACAACCATCTGGCACCACCTGTAGCACCCAGACCATTAGAACAAGGGAAGTGATCATGCACTGTAAAAAATAAATAGAATCAAATGGCATGGACAAAATTATTCGCACCCCGGAGCTAGTACTTGGTTGCACAGCCTTTGGTCAAGACAACTACTGACAAATGCTTCTTGTAGCCGCCAATGAGCTTTGCTGCGCCTTTCTGCTGGACATTTTGCCCACTTTAGCAGCAAACTGCTCTAATTCTTCAATGTTTGAGAGGTGCAGGAAGGTGTTCCTAATATTTGGTATACTCAGTGTATATTTATTTATTTTCATTACAGTTCTTTTTCATTCATTTTCACAGGGAAGACAATGAAACCTACCCTGACCAAATTTGACTAGCAAAATAGTCAGTAGAAAGGTGCAGCAACCTCATTGATGGCTACAAAAAGCATTTCTTGGCACTTATCTTGACCAAAGGCTGTGCATCAAATTACTAGCTCCATGCCATTTGTGGTGACAAAAAGTGTGTTTTCATTAAAATTATTTAATATATATATTAATAATATATATATTATTATATATATTTGGCCACAACTGTATATTTGTGTGTGTGTGTGTGTCTGTGTGTGTGTGTGCGTGCGTGTGTGTAGCGCAGACAGTGGCTGGGCTGCCACTATAACTTAGATTAGCTGGTGTGCTTGGTGGGCGGATCACAAGGAGAATCCCAGCATGTTGTCACACACACACAAACATACACATAAACTCCCCCCCCCCCCCCCCCCACACACAATACACACAGTTTACATAACCCCCCCACATACACACAGTTTACATAAACCCCCCCACACACATACACAGTTTACATAACCCCCCCCCCCCCACATACACACAGTTTACATAAACCCCCCCACATACACACACTTTACATAAACCCCCCCACACACACACACAGTTTACATAAACTCCGCCCCACACACACACAGTTTACATACCCCCCATACACTCACACATACTATACATACCCCCACCCCCCCACACACACACAGTTTACAAAACCCCCCACACAAAAGTTTACATAACCCCCCCCCCACACACACACAGTTTACATAAATCCCCCCACACACACAGCTTACATAACCCCCCACACACACAGTTAACATACCCCCCCACACACACACAGTTTGCATACCCCCCCACACACACACAGTTTGCATACCCCCCCCACACACACAGTTTACATACCCCCCCACACACACATTTGCATACCCCCCCCACACACACAGTTTACATAACCCCCCCCACACACAGTTTACATACCCCCCCCCCACATACACACAGTTTACATAAATCCCCCCACACACACAGTTTACATACCCCCCCTCACACAGTTTACATACCCCCCACACACACACAGTTAACATAAACCCCCCCCCCACACACACAGTCTACATAACCCCCCCATACACACACACACACAGTTTACATAAACTCCCCCCCACATACACACAGTTTACATAACCCCCCCACACACACCACACAGAGATAAAAACATATACACACTTTTATCACACCATCCCTCCTTCCTTCCACACTCCTCTGCTGTCTTTCTCTTCTCCTGCTATGGTCTGTGTTGAGAGGGGCTGAGGAAACAACACCACACCCCACCATACTGGGAACACACTAACCCTGCAGATGAGGAGTTCATTGTGTACACACACACACACACACACACACACACACATGCACGCACGCACGCACGCACGCACGCACTCACACACACACACACACACACACACACACACACACACACACACACACACACACACACACACACACACACACACACACACACACACACACTGCCCCCTGCTCCCTCCCTCCCTCAATGCGATCTTGTATCAAAGCAAACAAATGACATGCTGTCTTCGTCCCTCCCTCTCTCCCTCTCTCTAGTTTGATCTGTCGTTCTGTAGACTGACACACGGTATCTCCCCAGCTGACATTATCAATCGTTGCGTGGCGCGGCAGTTTTCCGGCGGGGCAGTGGTTCCCACAGGGGAGCCTAGAGTACAGCAGGCCTCTTTGTTTGGTTTAACCCCCCAGAGGAAGCACTTTGACTGGGCCTGGAGATGCGCTGTCAGGGGCTGGCTGGAGGAATAGAATAGATATAGGGAGGGAAGGAGGGATAGAAGCCCAGGGATGAGGTGAGTATTGTGGTGCGGGTGAGGGTATAAGGCCAAGGTTTTCTATGGCTCTCTCTAACACACACACTCACCCACACTGTTATCCACAGACATGCGTCATCAGTGCACGCACGCGCACACACCCACAGAGGCCGTGGTAATCCTCCTGAAAAAGATCTCCTAGAATCTCCCGGCTGGCTCACTCATATTAGTATGGACATCAGTGCTAAGCTGACATTTTATGGCCACATATTACATACTCACTCACACCACTTTCTGATGGCACACATCGCTTTTTCGCTCCCTCTCTTTCGTGCTCTCTTTCTTTTTTGGGGTGAGGTTTGTCCATCTCTATGTCTGCTTGTCATTACCCTGCAGACAGGAAATCTCCTCATTGAATTATTACAGTTTCGATTATTTAATTAGCTAATAAAAAACCGTTAATTTGTCCATCCTGATCTGTGTGTTGTACTGTCCTGTATCCTTCACCTCCAGCTGAATTTGATAGAAATCTAATTCTCTACTTTGGAGACGTTCAAGGCTTTGTCTATTGTGCATAAATCAATCACTCATGAAATCAGAAATATTATTTATTTCATGTACTTTCTATCTGTTTTTTTGTGTTATTCTTTTGTTGGTTTTTACTGTGGTGTGAGTTATGGTGTTTGTTTGTTGGTTTCGAATGGCTCAATAATTTCCTTCTCTGAACCTATTCTCTCTTCCTCTGTGTTTTCCGTGATTTGAATGCAGACTATTCTGATATGAAATAATGTTTTTTTTCACACCACACACACGCAGAAACACACACACACTCACACTCACGCGCACACACACACACACACGCACGCACGCACGCACGCACGCACGCACGCACGCACGCACGCACGCACACACACACACACACACAAAATCACACACAGATTTGGGCTCCGGAATGGCGCAGTGGTCTAAGGCACTGCATCTAAGTGCTAGAGGTGTCACTACAGACCCTGGTTTGATCCCGGGCTGTATCACAACGGGCCGTGATACTGTGGCGCCCAGCGTCGTCCGGTTTAGGGAAGGGTTTGGCCGGGCTACGTCATTGTAAATAAGAATTTGTTCTTAACTTACTTACCTAGTTAAATACAATACACAAAGATATTTTTCTTTATTTAAAAAGAATGGCAGATATGTGGATAGTAGAACTGATTGAAACCATGTTAAATATGTCTACAGTGAATTTACTATTATTATGGATTAATGCAACATTTATCAAATATTAAACCAAAACATAACGAAGAACATATTTGTATTCTTTAATAACAATAATAATAATAATTATTATTATTTTAAAAAGCACAGAAAGGGAAATACAGAAATAACATCATAATATCAAACAACAATTTTGGATTTGATTAAAATAATAACGTTCTAATGTAAGTAAATATAAATAAAACATGTATTCCCATAACTGGAACAGAAAAACATACAAATATTAAACAGGTAAAAATAAGACTATTTATGTAGTTCCCTTAATTACCTCTACTTGTGATTACAATGATATTACATACAATACATCCTCACTGTGCTGTTAGGTAGATTATATATAATAAATATATAAGGTAGATAAATGAATCAGCAGTGTCCATCTCTGCCCGAAATATGAAGACATCAGAGGGATGCCATTGACTGTATATCAACATACGTCCCACTCAGATGGCTGTTGGTTGGTGCATTGTGTTTCCAACACCATGGCTGTGGCTTTGAGTACTGCATGGGACACATTGATTGTATATAAGTGTTAACTGTGAATCGCTTTAGACGAAATCCTCAGCTAAATAACCACGTTAAATAACATTTAATATAAAATACTGACAAGCACCCACACGTGCATGGATGGACACACATTCCCTATCTCACTGCAGAGCTAATGTGCTGACTGTGTGAAACTGGTTAACGACACATAGGGCCAACGTCCCTCTACATTATCTCATTCAGGACTAATCAGATGGCCAGGTCTTCCACACACGATAGTCTTCTGTTCCCAGCATTGATGAGAGAGGAAACACACACACACACACACACACACAAACACACACACCCCAAACTGTTCTGTTCCTGCGGTGAGGAGAGGAATAACTTTTCTTTTCTTTGAGGGACTTCTCCTTCGCAGCACGGCCAGATGAGTTTTGATTCCTGCAGATTCTACAGTTAATCCAGGTTTCGAATTTAAATAGAGGAGAAATGATTACCTTTCTCTCTCCTCCTCCTCTCGTTCTCTCCATCTCTCTCTCTCAGCAGGCTCAGAAAGCCTGACCTCTGCGTTTTCTTTCCGTCCTTCAGATTGGTTTTAAATACTGAGCAGATTAAAGCACAGCCATGAAAGCTCACATTAGGAATATATTTAAAAATTCCCTATTCTGATAATCCATGTATTTGTCAGACTCAAACACAAGGGAATAGAAAAGGACAAATTATATAATGAGGAAGCAGAGCGGGACGTATTGTGGAGGAGAATTATGTGGAGAGAGATACATTTAGCTCAATTCAGCCCGGCAGGAAGGAAGTCCTTGAAGATGATTATTGAAACGCTAACCGCTGGCCACCTGACCATTTGACGGGACAAAATGAGCGCTGGTGATTTAACAACCTCTGATGACCTTCGCTGTCACTCACACGTCAGACAGGCCCGTGATGATGAGGGAATAGTAGTTAAACACTGTATTAATGAGTGTGTGTGTCTGTCATTCACACATGGCAGACACACCCATGACGGTGAGAGACTGGTGGTGGTGTGTGTTTGTGTGTGTGTGTGCGCGCGTGTGTATGTGTGTGTACATTTGCGTGTGTGTATGTGTTTGTCAGATGCTGCGGTGTGGGTTAGCTTTTCTCGCTGCTTTTTCACTCACCCGTCACCCTGGTATCCTGGCGACGGTTTCCCCCATAAACGAGAACACATTTCTTCACCAATTCTCCCCCTAATTCCCATTCCCCTTCTCCCCCTTTATGTCTTCACTTTTCACTCTCTCTGCGTTTTAGTGAGTATTGTTGTGTGGTTTGCTGAGGGGATGAAGGCCTGTGGTGTCGTGTTGTGTCTCAGGCCCGACTGCTCTCCTTTCAGACTGACGTCTGTTCCTTAAGAAAGAAGACTTATAGTCTTATAGTGCATTACCACCCAAGTATTTATTAAGTATGACCCTCTCTTCTCCTCTCCCCAATGTGTTTGTGTATGTGTGTGTGTGTGTGTGTACGCTTGTCTGGCTGTCTGGCTGTCTGGCTGGCTTGGCTGAGTGGTGGGTGATTTGTGATGTTACCTCTGCAGCTTTAAACTGCATCAAGACCTCTTTTATGACTGTAATATGAGGTACTTAACATATCACTGCCATAAAGCACGGCCCAACAGCACAGCAGACATAGAGGAGTGTGGTTACAGAGTTAGAGTCAGCAGGCGGGAGTCTCATTCATTCAACTTGGAGAGGGGGGTGTATAAAAGTGAAGTTTTTACTGTTAAAAGACAGATAATACTCACCCATCCGGAACACATGGATACTAAACTAGGCCGAGGCTGATAGCATCTGATACACTTGTTTGCTTCCCAACAGAATAATTACATTTCTTCACGCTTCCACCAGTCAAACCATTATTGGTATGTAACTTCTCTGCAGCATGCAAATAACATTCCCCATCCTACAGAGATAAGATAAGACAATAGTTTATTGGCTGTTTGCAAAGAAATCTTCTTTGCATCTCGAGCTGAATCAAATCTGATTTTCTTTTCATGAATTTTATACATCTACAGTATAAAAAACTATTTTCAGAAATAATTGGCTACATGGGCATGCGCACATATACTAACCCACATCTATCCAGAATGTAAAAGAGTGAAAGGAGGGAGAGCGAGGGGGAGAAGTGGAGAGGTGGGTCTTTCATTTGGAAAGTTAGATGTAGATTACATACAGATGGCTTTTCAATAGCAGAAAGTACAGAATGCATGCTGTATGGAATGACGGAGAATTCTCTCTCTTTTTCTCTCTCCCTACCCCTCCCTCCCTCCCTCCCTCCCTCCTTTCTCAGACTCAGCTCAGTGCATTAAGCTGTAGCGCTACCTCTCGGTCAGTCTGATCCCTTTTTCCTCCAGAGAATCACATTGCCTCTCACTGTAAAGACTGATCTCAGCACAGTCCTTAGCTAGGTACAGCAGTGAGAAGCAGACTGAGTATAAGACTCTCTCCTTCTCTAAGGGCTGTTCTGAGATCAGCTTTTACACAGTGTTTACACAGCGCACCAGACTGAGCATGGGACTCCAGTCAGTCAGCAGCCTAGTAGCAGAGCTGGGAGGTCCTGTCCTCTGGGACAGTGAGAGGAAAATGCTAATATCTTCCTTACAGCTTACAGCTTACTGACCCGCTTAGATATTATTGTATTTCTAGATGACTCACATTGATGCACTTTCAGGCTTGTGTTTACTGTATATTACATGAGCTGCCCGTGGGGACATGTGTAAGTAACGTGTGTGTCTCCTAATCACTACAGCTACCAGTTCATAACAGCAAACACACAAGCATCCCAACACGGGGGATGGGAGGGAGGCCAGGTAAACATGATTAATACAGCAGCTTTGGATGGATGAAAATACACACACACACACACACACACACACACACACACACACACACACACACACACACACACACACACACACACACACACACACACACACACACACACACACACACACACACACACACACACACACACACACACACCACACACACACACAAACAACAACCCCCAAGCTACTCCCAGTCATATCAGTGAGTAGTAAGAGCGCTTGCCCCCTATTACTGAGTGTCTCAGTGGTAACGGCTCTTCGCCAGCCCTTAGGGCACACTCTCACACTCACGCCCCTCTGCTGCTCACAGCACTAAGTCCACTTTACTGCTCTCTAGGGAGCACACTACTGACAGAATACAGCCAAGGGTCCACCCTGCAGCAAAGTCAGCAAACAGAGAGAGGGAGACGGAGAAAGCGAGGGTGACAGAGAGAGAGAGAGAGAGAGAGAGAGAGAGAGAGAGAGAGAGAGAGAGAGAGAGAGAGAGAGAGAGAGAGAGAGAGAGAGAGAGAGAGAGAGAGAGGGTATACAGAGAGGAGGGATGGGAGTAAGACAGAGATGGAGACAATACAAGCGCAGAGGGAGAGAAGAGATGGTGGCCACATAAAAGTAGTGTGAATGTACATTTTTGTTTTGTTCAAGAGTACCTGCAAATGTGTGTTTCTGAATGATATTAGCCATAATAATGACTGCAGTAGCTGGCTGTCAGCTCACTGACAAATTGGGTTTTGTTTTGAAACCCTGAATGCGGTTCTATTGGGTATCAAAAGCTGATTGGCCAACTGATGGACACGCTGATAGCCTATTAAGGTCCGGATAACGAATCAGATGGCATTGGTGTCTTTATTGTGGTTGACTGATTGATTGACGGGTTGAAAGAAAAATACACATACCGGTAGAAAGAGTAATCTCTTCCCTAAATGTATTTTTCTCCTATCCTCTTTCCACATTCACTCATTCACCCTGCTTTCTCCACATTCAATGGTTCACTATTCAGCCTTTCCTCCCTCTCTCCTCTATTTGTTTTCACACCAGTTCTTCCCCACTCGCTCTAACCCATCCCACCTCTCTCTCTCATCTCTTCCCGGCAGAGCCTCTACTTACAGACACCCACGCCTCATCACTTCTCTTTTTCCCCTCCCTCTCTCCTTCCTTCCTCCCGTCCGTCAGTGTGTGCATGCATTAGTGGAAGGGGAAGGGTGAATGTGTGAGTGTGTGTGTAATCATAATTTAGCCGTGTGTCCCGTTGGCCTGTGCAGGTCAGTGTGGCCCGGTGGACTGGAATTAAACGAGGACACAGAGATGAGTGAAGGGTGGGCATTATGAGGCTTACACGTGTGTCAGCTGTTGAAATATCAGCCCATAGAGATTAATTGCCAGTGGTGGTGTTCAATTCTGGTCGTCTCTGACATGTACACAGGCTGACAGTATGCACATTGTAGGTTGCATACCTACCATAAAAAGCTGAATATTATTAATATGCATTGTTGTACTAATGCCTCTTGAAAACTATTTCTTCAGTTTTAATCTGTAAAAGGACACACACATGTATAATTGGCTGTAATACTGATTAAAGGCGATTGTGTGTCTCTGTCAGTCAGACAGAGTGTGTATTGTTGTGTTGGCACTGGAAGGTACAGTGGAGTGGACACTTTAATGAATCACTTTAATCTTCCATAAACGCCAAAGAATGTGCCCGTCAATAAATGCTCCATGAACCTATGACCCATAGAGTGATTTTCACAGGGACTCAATCATGGCTGTCACAATGAGAGACACACAGACACACAAACACACACATACACACACACACCACACACACACACACACACACACACACACAGGGCCACATTTTTCCCTCAAATCAGTGTGATGCTTTTTATTCTTCCCACTGATGGCCTTGAGAAGCCCTTCACCTCATATCAAGCATCAGGGAGGCTATGAAAGAGTCCACACAGAGTCTACTCATTTAGTTCCTAAATCTTTTGTTTGCGGCAGAATGATGAACACATATCAACCTGAACGTTTGAGATCAAGTTGGCATGATGAACGTCAATTATCAACCTGAACTTGTGAGATCAAGTTGCCATGATAACGTTAAAATATCAACCTGAACTTGTGAGATCAAGTTGGCATGATGAATGTCAAATATTAACCTGAACTTGTGAGATCAAGTTGCCATGATGAACGTCAAATATTAAACTGAACTTGTGAGATCAAGTTGGCATGATGAACGTCAAATATCAACCTGAACTTGTGAGATCAAGTTGGCATGATGAACGTCAAATATTAACCTGAACTTGTGAGATCAAGTTGCCATGATGAATGTCAAATATTAACCTGAACTTGTGAGATCAAGTTGACATGATGAACGTCAAATATCAACCTGAACTTGTGAGATTAAGTTGGCATGAACGTGAAGCCTGTAGGAAAATAGTTGTGTTGTTTGGCCATACAGTTTATTCAGATTAGGGCTCTGATGATAAATCAATCAAACCTATAAATCAACTAATATGGTTGACATCAGGAATCGTGTGCATAAGATTAAATATTTTAATGTGTACTGGTATAGGAACTGGTTAACATCGCTATTTAGTATTCAACTACTACTTTGGACAGGTGTGTATGACTGGTATAGTATACAGGACGGGTGTGTATGACTGGTATAGTATACAGGATGGGTGTGTATGACTGGTATAGTATACAGGACGGGGTGTGTATGACTAGTGTATGACTGCTATAGTATACAGGACAGGTGTGTATGACTGGTATAGTGTACAGGACGGGTGTGTATGACTGGTATAGTATACAGGACGGGGTGTGTATGACTAGTGTATGACTGCTATAGTATACAGGACAGGTGTGTATGACTGGTATAGTGTACAGGACGGGTGTGTATGACTGGTATAGTGTACTGGACGGGTGTGTATGACTAGTGTATGACTGGTATAGTGTACTGGACGGGTGTGTATGACTCGAATAGTGTACTGAACGGGTGTGTATGACTAGTGTATGACTGGTATAGTGTACTGGACTGGAGTGTATGACTGGTATTGTATACAGGACTGGTGTGTATCACTGGGTTGGTGTTCAGCTCCCCGGTGGATGGCCACCCCAATGGAATGCAGAGAATGTTGTTGAATGAGGTCTTCATGTGCCAGAGGAGAGGAGAATGGGAGAGCACTCAGAGAATGTGATGAATGCAGGCTCAAATGGATCCTTGAGAGGAGACCTGGAGTTTGGTGTTTAATCTCCAAGTGATTCAGCCATGGTCACGGCCAGCAGGCTAAGAATCCACTACACCTACAATACTATCAATTAATCCTTTAACCTTTCTCTAGCCAGGTAAGCCATTCAGAAAACAATCTCTTTCAAAAAAGGTCCATAGCCAAAGGGACTCTTTTAGTACTCAACACAGACTCCACTTGAGCCATGATGAAGAGCCATCAAATGGCAAAGACAATGACAATTAATCTTATCAAGGCTCTTTACTGATTTAACCAATGATGGTTGGTCTAATCTTTCTCGTAGATATATACAGTGGGTGAAATAAGTATTGAACACGTCACAATTTTTCTCTGTAAATATAAGGTGCTATTGACATGAAATTTTCACCAGATGTTGGTAACAACCCAAGTAATCCATACATACAAAGAAACCAAAACAAATAAGTTCAGAAATTAAGTTATGTGTAATAATGTGAAATGACACAGGGAAAAAGTATTGAACACATGAAGAAAGGGAGGTGCAAAACAGCTGAAAACTATAAGTAATTAAAAAGCAATCCAGCCCCCTGTCAGTGCAAATTAATATCAGCTGGTTCAGTCCCAACTGATGGCCTACAAAAAGGTCTCATTGCCAAGGTGTCACACAAGACACATCTCATGATGGGTAAAAGCAAACAGCTGTCTCAAGACATTCGCAACCTAATTGTTGCAAAACATAATGATGGCATTGGTTATAGGTGCATTTCTAAGCTTCTGAATTTTCCAGTGAGCACTATAGTTGCCATAATACGGAAGTGGAAAGTCAATCATTTCACCATAAATTTGCCTCGACCAGGTGCTCCTCGCAAGATTTCTGACAGAGGAGTGAAAAGAATAATCAGAAGAGTTGTCCAAGAGCCAAGGACCACTTGTGGAGAGCTTCAAAAAGACCTGCAATTAGCAGGTACTGTGGTCTCAAAGAAAACATTAAGTAATACACTCCACCGCCATGGCCTGTATGCACGCTCACCACGCAAGACTCCATTGTTGAAAAAAAAGCATGTTGAAGCTCGTTTAAAGTTTGCTGCACAACATTTGTAAATGCCAGTGAAATACTGGGAGAATATAGTGTGGTCAGATGAGAGCAAAATTGAACTGTTTGGATGTCATAATACACACCATGTTTGGACGAGAAATGGCACTGCACATCACCCTAAAAACACCATACCAACAGTGAAGTTTGGAGGTGGGAACATCATGGTGTGGGGCTGCTTTTCAGCAAATGGTACTGGCAAACTTCACATAATTGAAGGAAGGATGAATGGGCAAATTTACCGAGACATTCTTGACAAAAATCTGCTGCCATCTACCAGGATGATGAAGATGAAACAAGGGTGGACATTTCAGCAAGACAATGATCCCAAACACACAGCCAAGGAAACTCTCAATTGGTTTCAAAGAAAGAAAATAAAGCTGCTAGAATGGCCCAGCCAATCACCTGACTTAAATCCCATTGAAAATCTATGGAAAGAACTGAAGTTCAAGATTCATAGAAGAGGCCCACGGAACCTTCAAGATTTGAAGACTGTTTGTGTGGAAGAATGGGCCAAAATCACACCAGAGCAATGCATGCGACTAGTTTCTCCATACAGGAGGCGACTTGAAGCTGTCATTACCAACAAAGGCCAATAAATATCAGTAAGTGTGTTCAATACTTTTTCCCTGTGTAATTTCACATTATTAAACATAACTTAATTTCTGAACTTATTTGTTTTGGTTTCTTTCTTTGTATGTATGGATAACTTGGGTTGTTACCAACATCTGGTGAAAATTTCATGTCAATAGCACCTTTGGAAATATATTTACTGAGAAAAATGGTGACGTGTTCAATACTTATTTCACCCGCTGTAGGCGATGTTTGTGGCTTGCTGAGTGGGTTTAAATTGTATCTTGGAAATACAAATCAGCAGCAGTATACCTGTACATTTAAAAGGGTGCGCCACAAGGTTAAATTCTGCGACCATTGTATTTCTGCATCTTAGTTAATGATATTTGGGCCACATATTGCACCATTTAATAATGGAATAAACCATATACAGTACCAGTCAAAAGTTTGGACACACCTACTCATTCAAGGGTTATTCTTTATTTTTTTTTAATTTATACATTGTAGAATAATAGTGAAGACATCAAAACTATGAAATAACACGTATGTAATCATGTAGTAACCAAAAAAGTGTTAAACAAATCAAAATATATTTTATATTTGAGATTCTTCAAATAGCCACCTTTACCTTGATGACAGCTTTGCACACTCTTGGCATTCTCTCAACCAGCTTCACCTGGAATGGTTTTCCAACAGCCTTGAAGGAGTTCCCGCAAATGCTGAGCACTTGTTGGCTGCTTTCCTTCACTCAGCGGTCCAACTCATCCCAAATCATTTCAATTGGGTTGAGGTCGGGTGATTGTGGTTCCCCAACTGGCGGTCCGCGGGTGGTTTTGTTTACGTGTTTTGTTCTTCAAAAGTTCATTGTTGGACATAAAATAAAAACACCAGGAAATCCACTCCAAGTGATTTAAATTCTGGAAATCTGTTCCCAAGTACATAATCGTATACAAATGTAAGCAAGGTTTGAAATGATTATGTTTTAGTCAAATATTATATTCTTGCGGTCAATTTGCTAATTATTTGTAATTATGTTCTGGTCCCCCGACCATCCGCACAAGAAAAATATCTGCCCGCGGCTGAATCTAGTTGATGGTCCCTGTTGTATTGTAATAGTGATAACTCAGTGCTACCATAGAAAGCAGGAGATGGATAGATAGAAGAGTGAAAAAAAGAGTGAGACAGAACAAGGCAGACATGATACCTCAGCCTAAATGCTTTTCATTTACTGTCACCTCTAACACCATTCCTCTCCTCAGAGTTTCTCATCACTACAAAATTCTCTGTGTTGTTGCCCTTGTTGTCCTCAGGGCATTTTGTTGCTCCATAGGCGGGTGCCCTCGGATTCAAAGTCGATTTGGCTCTGCGTCCAGGGAGATAGAATCAAGACCATCAGCCCATTCAGTGGCTACTCTCCCCACACACACACACAGAAGCGAAGGCACTCGCACACAAACACATCGCTATGTCCAGATGATTATGGTGCCATAATGTGCCCTATGACACCATCATCTCTGTCCAGCCACAAAGGTAATACTGGCAATCCAATGAAAAAACGCTGGGCCTTTATGCTTCCTTACTCAAACCTCATTCTCGCCATTTGCCACTTTGACACCATCTCTTCTCTCTCCCCCCACTTTCCCCTCTTTTCTCTCTCTCTCATACACCAAATACGGCCACAATATCTTGATTTTATTTTCCCTCCTCGCTCCAATGCACAATATTCAACCCCTACCTCTCTTTTGTCCTTTCAATGTCTTTTTTTGTCCTCCCTCCTTTCTTTTTTAAAAAACTTCCAAGGTCAGACAGGACAAACAATGCCAGTGGTGTCTGCTTGAATGGTGGTCGCTAAGGCGACCAGTGCCTGTGTTGCCAGGGCAACGCTCTAACCATTAATTTTTAATTAAAACAGACAAAGAAATGACAGCTCAGGGTCTATGGAAGATGTCAAGAATCGGTATTAATATACGACAAGTGAGCATAATTGTGTGTCCATTTCCCTCACATTCATCTAGGCTATCAGTGAAATGTGAAAGCGGTAGATAATTTGGAGGTGGGGGGGAGGGGTGAAACGTAGTCCACTGTTTTCTTCTAACGAAAAGAGGCGCTTCTAATGTATCTCTCAGAGAAATAGCATTCATCATTACCGTTATGAATATTTTGTCAGAGGTGTTATTATTTTCATTACCATACGATTACACAGATGCTATTTCACTTATGTCAAACACTTATTCACAACATCACATGCACGCACACACGCACACACATATTCAATAAAAATCCCACGCATCTCTGTGTCTTTTAAAAAATGAGTTAAAGACATGTGAATGACTCATTCTGTAGGTTTGATTAGATTTTAACAACACACTGATTTATGTTAAGACCTCTAAATCAAGCTAATGTGAGTGCTGCTGTGTGACCGCTTTGTTTGATATGGCAAGGGTGACCAACGCCACACAAACACAAGCAACACAAGGCCAGAAAGCACAGCACCTTGGAACCTTTAGGAAAATACATAGAGAAAACACAAACAAAAGACTACAGTCTACAGTCCCCAAAATGGACTACACCAGCCGCAGAGGAGTAATGGGGGAAGAAGAAAAGAAAAGGAGAGAGGATTGGAGAGAGGTTGAGAGAGAATGAAGGTAAGGAGTGATGCTAAATAGTGTTAAAGAGATAGTGGTTCAATTAGAGTGAGGTAGGTAGGTATAGTGATGTCCTGGCAGGCATGTATCCATCTCTAACTCTAAGACCTGAGGACCCCTTGCTGCCACCCCGTGGATGGGTGCCCTTAGCACTGCCTGTGTGAAAGTTATCAGGCCCTCATCTGGTTCCCCCCACCCCCCTCCCTACATACTCTCTACACTCACTACACACTCACACTGGGTAGACGTTATGGGAGCCAGGCCACACGCAGGCACCAGAGTGTCTGTGTGAGTCTGTGTGTGTGTGTGTGTATGTTGCCCACAGAGGAAGTCTGTCTGCCCTGGCAGGGTGGGGTGGGGTGGGGTAACCAGCCGTGTGCCAGTATAGATAAGGGGCAAGGTGGGGTGGGGTGGGGTAACCAGCCGTGTGCCAGTATAGATAAGGGGCAAGGGTGGGCGCCTGGTAACCGGCGGCAATACAGGACAAACAGAATCAAGTCAGACAGGCAATTGTTCTCCAGTGTGTGTGTGCATGTGTGTCTCTCTCTCTGTGTGTGTGTGTGTCTGTGTGTGTGTGTGTGTGTAAGTGAGAGCGAGAGGTTGTGATTGTTACTTGGCAGTGTGTAAGAGAAACGGGGCTAGGTTTGGAGCCTGTCTGACATTAGAAGAGGGGAGGGTGCTACTCAGACAGGTAATCTTATGTCACCATAGAAAATAAAAGGAAACAGCGTCAGAACAGGAGAAAGAAAACAGCATTGGATAAAGGGGTTCATCGCTTTCCAAAATTCTCTATTTCTTCCACTGGCAAACCACATCCTTATCTTTCCCACTACTCTCTCTCTCTTCCTTCATTCTATAATCTTCTCTGTCCCTCCTAACCTCCCTCTTTCGCCCGGTGCTGAGTATGTCCCTTAAATCACACAGTCCCTAAACTGCCCCATAAAAGATGGCAGTTCTTCTATCACCCCTTGCGCCTCCCTCATCTCCCCCTTCTCCCCCACATTACTGCCTTTAATTAAGGTAATGTCTTTCAGAGCAGGACTAATTGGATCCTCTCGTCTCCTGGCATGGTAAATACACGCATGCACACACACGCACATACACACACACACACATGCGTGCACACACACACCCACACGCGTGCACACACATGCGCACACACACACACGCACGCGCACACACACACACACGCACACACGCACACACACACGCACACACACACACACACTCACACACTGACCCACTTCTACAGTTCAGTTGAACAGTGGGACCCTCACATCATCTACTCTAAGATGCTCACAATGTAAACCCCTGTGATACAATGAAGAAGAGAAGAGCAGGAAACCCGTGAGAGAGAGATGAAGACATTTTACATTTAGATTTGAGTATTTAGCAGACACTCTTAACCAGTTGCCAGGAAAGAGAAAGAGGAAGAGAGAGATTCAAACCTTCATCAGGGGTGCATGACTTAGACCTGAGCAGTGCTATATTATTTATTTGAAACATGAAGACAGAATAGAACTCCAGGTTTGATGAAGACAGTCTTTTTGACAGATGAATTAATTATTAAACACCTATTAGTTCTACTCCTGATCTCTCATTCATTCTCTGTAACAATTATTTAATTCCCATATATGTCATGTTCAGTGTATTAATATGGCAGCAGTCAAAGTGATGACAGTATGCACACGCAAGAAGATGCAGAGCATACTAATAATATGAGACACTCACACATGTTACACTGCCATGCCACATACTGCCATGCTACATACTGCCAGGTTACATACTGCCATGTTACATAATGCCATGCTACATACTGCCATGCAACATACTGCCATGTTACATACTGTCATGCTACATATCGCCATGCTACATACTGCCATGCTACATACTGCCATGTTACATTCTGCCATGCTACATACTGCCATGCTACATAATGCCATGTTACATACTGCCATGCTACATACTGCCATGTTACATACTGCCGACCTGAACCTGTCACTGAATCAACATGAAACCGGCAGGCTCTTTTCAGACTGCATGTCTGTCTGTCTGTCTGTCTGTCTCTCTCCTTGTCTATATGTCTCCATCTCCATTTCTCTCTCTCTCTCACTCTCTCGCTCTCTCGCTCTCTCACTCTCTCTCTCTTTCCTCAAAGGCACCTTGACTGATAGATAATGAGAGAGGGAATGCAGGTATGGCTGAGACACAAGGGGGGGTTTAAATTAATGCCCTGCAGATTAATAAAGAGTAATAACCATGTGTGTGTGTGTGTGTGTGTGTGTGTGTGTGTGTGTGTGTGCGCACGCAGTGAGAGAGGACTCGTCCCTCTGTCTGATGAGAAGATCCCTAACAGTGACAGGATCCTGATTAGCTATGTGCATCATCAGAGAGTGGAGATTGGCTGTCAAGTTATAACCCAGTTGTTGTTATCACCAGCTGCTGTGATTTCAAAACCTACTGCACAAAGAGACACCCAGTAGGTGTGTATACAGGAAGTATGTGTAATAAGTAGAAAAAGGGACAATAGATATCTGAATGGATACGAAGGTATGGTATCAGCTGGGGAGAGTACATAGTCTGCTTTCATGTGACAGGTGTGTGTGTGATATGACTGAGAGGTAAAAGATAGATTGGTAAAAGGTGTAGTTGCAGGACAAACACACACACACACACACACACACACACACACACACACACACACACACACACACACACACACACACACACGGGCCAGAGAGTCTGCCCTCACACACACACAGCCACGCACTCACGCACAGGTGCACACACATGGCTGAAATCTCTGTAAAATGTTCTCATCTCTGCCTGCTACACACACGCACCTATCCTATTACTAACATATCCTAACATGTGTAGGATATCACCAATGCCCTAAATCTTCCCTGACCATGTGACCTGTCCAGAAAAAAACTTTTGGCCTTAGTTCTCAGTGTTCTCAGTTAGATGGACTCTTCTGATAGATGAGTGAATGAGGAGACATTACATTATCGCTGTGTCTGTTAGGCATGCAAAAGATTCACTGATCTATTTCGTTGGAAAACATTCCAGCCTTTGTTCAGAGTAATCTAGACTAAAACTATGGCATCCCTTTCCAAGTACATACCTTCTGTTATGGTTTCAAATCACATTTAAGAGGTGTATAGATATGCAGTATCAAAGCTCCAACCTGTTTCTATCAATCACTTAATTCCTCCACCACGGCCCAACTATCTCAGGCATGTAGAGTCAATATTTACACAATCACTGATGGGAGGTATGGCTATGTTGTTATTGGTTGGCCTGAGTGTTTGTGTGTGTATTCGTGTTGGTATTTGATGTGTGTGTGTGTTAATATCTGGTTGGTATTTGTTGTGTTTGTGTGAGTGTGTGTGTGTATGTGTGTGTATGTGGGTGACAGGCAATTGTACGAGTTCAGTGGTGCAGCCAGGCAGATCTGAACATGGACAACACATGACACAAGGGTGATGTGTGGTGTGTGTGAGAGGGGGCATGTCTGTGTATGGCTGTAGCGTGTTTTCACTGAATTATGGGTAAACGTGTTGCTGCCCTAGAGGGTGAAAAACTCTGTTCATGTATGTCTGAGTGGTGTGTGTGGTGTGTGTGTGTGTGTGTGTATGTGTTTGTGTGTGTGTGAGTGTGCCTTGTGTGTGTGTATGTGCATTTTGGAGGGGTGGGGTTTGAAGAGGACGCTTTGCGATACCTTAGGGAAGTGAGTGTGGGTGTGTGTGTTTGATGATCACGCAGGCCCTTAGGAGAGACAGCTGCTTTGATGACTAAAGGAGGCCTTTTTTTTTTTTATATATATATATTTATTCACAGAAAATGGTAGATAAAACACTAAGACATTGTACATTTGTCCCCTTTATGTCCTCCCCTCGACCTCCCTCCCCATCACTCTCCCCCACCCCCCACCCCCACCCCAGAATGCCTTCAAACACATTTGAAAAGAAAAGGAAAGTCATTGAGTTACATTTAAAACAACTTTTAAAAGTATTCAACATAATGTTACTTCAATACAAAGCAAGCACATAATAGTCTGCCAATTTCAGGTGATTAGGTAATCCTATAGGCCAATACAGCAGTAACCTCCAGGGCTGGGGGTGAGGCCGATAAAACTAATCTGGAGGAAGTGTTTGGAGCAGTTCAAAATAGAAAGGAGGCTTTTTCTACCTCAATTTAGTATTGTTTGGTCTCTAACTTTGATTAGTCCGCAAACTGAGAGACTGGAGACTAGCTTGGGATGTCCTATTTATGATAAAGTCATCGACATACACACAAAATACAAAATGGCGCCTGGTGTCAACAGTTGCAGAGTGTTAATGGCGTTTCCTCTGGCTGTCCTAGGATCCGTCTCTACGGCCCCGTCAGTCTCACACCGTGTGACTCCATCTCATCATCACACACACTCAGAACCCAGAGATCACACACACACACACACACACACTGCACACATGCACACACCGCACACACACACCTGATACAGTTAAGCCTGAGAATAAGAATAGAATAATCAAATTAGAGGAGGATAATACAGAGTGAAAGCAGGGAAAGAGTAGAATGAGAAAGGAGAAGAACGAGGGAGTGAAAAATCAGAAGATGAAGACAAAAGAAAGGCCACACAGAGGAGGGAAGAGAATCAATCTGTCTTCAAGGAGATGTTAATAATTATACATTCTACAGCCTTCTCCATCTTCGTTAGTCTTTAATTAATTCATAATACTGAAACAAATTACCTTTGCATGGATGAAAATTACACCTAAATGTGGCGTAGCAGTTTGGCATTTGGTGATTAAATATTCTTGGGAGAGTTTGATAGAACACCGTTTTGTTGATGAAGTCGTGTAACATTGTTACGTTTGAAAATACAGTGATCTCATATCCTACGTGTTCACATTAGTTACAGGTGGAACATCGATGAACTTGGATAGCATCAATAAACAAACGAAAGAGAGGAGGGGTATTTGGGCGCTGTCTTGTACACACAAACACACACACACACACACACACACACACACACACACACACACACACACACACACACACATTCACACTCGCCACACAGGCACATGCGCAAAGAATAGATACAAAAACAATTGGGAGCTTGAAATTGATTGGTTGAATAAATAACCACAAATAACCGTATGCTACACCATTCCATACACTGCAGCCACTTCTCACATAAGGATAGTATGTCCGCTATCTGTCACTGTAAGGTTTATGTTCAGAGAGGTCTCTGGAAACCTTTATGGTTTTCAGGTTTGGTGTCCAGAGACCTCTCTGAAATTCTCTATGTTTCAGTTTTGGAATTGGTCCCCAATTAGAGGCAGCTGCGCCGCATTGCCTCTAATTGGGTAGAATATTTATGTTCAGCATTCCCACCTGTGTTTTGGGGTTTTCGTTTGTGTGTTTCTTTTGTTTTCGCTCGCGCCAGTTCATGGTCGCTGTCGCTCCTTTGTACAGGTTTTGGATTTATATACTGGAATAAAGGAATGTATTCTCACCACAGCTCTGCACCTCGGGTCCTGTATCATAGCGATCGTGACAGTCACATGTGTTTATGATAAAGGTTTCAATACTTAAACCTTTTTTGATTTATTTGAGAAACACCTTTTTTGTCTCTCTATTTTCCTCCAAGAGTAGTTCATTCTTTTGTAGATCCACTTTGTTCTTCATTGTATGCATCTTGGACTGACTAAAAATCTGTCTTAAGTCATGAGGTAACGACCGATACACTTCCATCCCAGTCCAAATGCTTTTCTTTATCACACCACTGTACCTTGTGGAACAAAGCACCTGAACTCTCTCCACACAATAGACCATATTCAAAATAACACACACAATAAGACTACTTCCTGGCTACAATACAATCAGGATACGTCAGAGCCAGAGAGAACGCTGAGCTCTGAAACGAATGATAACACAGGAGAGAATAGGCTGGTCTGAATCCCTTTCTTCTCCCTCTCCGTGTGTTTGTATAGATTATAGATGATATAGAAGCACATAGCTGCGCTCCAACGTCTTTGTCTGAGCCACTCTGTATCTGGTCCTCTTTGAGTCTTAAGAAGCAGCAAGAGAAACACGACACCTTCCAAATAAGTTACTGACTGACTCAATCTCCCTTTGTGTGTTTGTGTGTGGCTTGTTTAGATCTTTCCCCTCCAGGCTACAGCTGTCCTCTCTGCTCCATTGTGAGGTGAGTGATAGAGCTATAGAGTTATAGTCAGAGTTATATACAGGCGGCAGCTCAGAGAGAAGAGTGTCAGACTCCCCTCTAAGACCCTTGTGGCAGTGTATCCATTATCACACACACACACACACACACACACAGAAACATGCTTGCAAGCATACACGAAAGCACACCCGTTGAAGGAATTGTATTGCTGCAGCAAGGCTTCCAGGCCTGTTGATGAAACAAGAGCGTAGGATGTAGAGCTGAAGGTGAGCTAAGACGTGTGTGTTGTTTGCTCCTGTTTACATACATTACACAGGCACACTCCTCGGCTGTAAAAGGAACAACCGTGTCAATTATCCCTGAACACAAATCTCTCTCTCTCTCTCTCTCTCTCTCTCTCTCTCTCTCTGTTTTTAGCTACCTTAATGGGCTTACTCTCTCTCTAACCATCTCTCTTTCTCTCTCTTTTCCTCTCTCGGTCTCCATCCTCTCCTGGTGCTCAGCCTCTCTAATGGGCCGACTCTCAGAATGATGAGAAGCCATATTTTTGGAGTCACCTCAGATCACACAGCAGAGCACACTGTGTCAGGAGAACATGAAGACGGCAGGAATAAACATCTCACAACTACCCAACATATTATCACACACGCTGTGTGTGTACATGTGTGTGTGACAGGTATTATGCCAGCATGGCAGGTATTGTTACTTTCTCAAAAGGAACACGCCACACATATGGGTTACACTCTAATAAACACAGACATGAATACAACCATCTGCTTTGCTACAGAGAGAGAGAGAGAGAGAAAGAGAGAGAGATAGAGAGTTAGGGAGAGAGAGAGAGAGAGAGAGAGAGAGAGAGAGAGAGATGTATAAACTGTCAACACTGTCACAGAAAATGGTCCTCAAATTAAGCGGAGCGCAGAGTGGTACAAGGGACTCTGGGAAATTGCCTTTTATCACTCACCAAACAATGGGCTGTCTGACAGCCCTGAGCCCGATAACACACACACACACACACACACACACACACACACACACACACACACACACACACACACACACACACACACACACACACATCTGACAGTGTTGCACTCGCAAACTCCGCCAGCTGCTATTTACATTATTATTATTCTATCAAGCCACCTCTCTCTCTCTCTCTCTCTCTCTCTCTCTCTCTCCCTCTCTCTCTTCTCCACTGACTTTTACTATCCCTGGCAGCCGCGTGCTTTCATGTGGTTAACATCATGAAAAATAACTGCTTCTTATTTCCCCCTCTCCTCTCTCTCTCCTCTCCTCCCCCCAGGCTTGTGCATCCCTTCTTTAATGGGTCTAAGCGCTGTAAGCTGGCTGTGAGCAGAGGAGACTCTTACACACGGATCCGCTAGGCTTCATCTCTGCCTGTTTATCTTTGTTATTGTTATTAATGTTCTCTCTCTCAGAGAACAGTAGAAGAGAGGAAGGAGAGGAGAGGGGGAGGAGGAGAAGGGGGTTAGAGCGTTCCTGTGATGTGATGCTTGTTAAATAAACTGGCTATTTACCACCATGACAGATAGATTATTTACAAACACACACCATTACACACGCCTGCCCGCCTGCCATCTCTTGGTCTCTCTGTTCATCTCTCTTTCTCGGGACATATGGTTCACCCTCTTCTCTTTTCAATAATAGAGGGATAGAGGAGGGGCAGTTTAGGGTTTGTTTGTAAAATAAAGACTAATATTGTTATGTCTGTCTGACATGCTACTGTAAAGACTCTCATATGTTTATATTAGGTCTTCTGCTCTTCTTAGGCCGTGTCTAGACTTGACAGTTCAAGCAGCTTCAGTATTCCGATCATAGAGTTCTGTTTATGGAATTCCGAAATGTGACATGCACAGTGTTGCGTAAGAGACCACCTAAAGTGAGTGTCAGGTTCTGACTGTGGACAGGACTCTAGACTCCTCTATGGAGTGGGGAGGGCACAGTCCGCCTCGTTCCCTACTTCAGTTACGTGACACTGCAATGGGAACACGCAACAGCGAGGAGCGGAAGAGGAGAACCTTCCCTTACGGCTACCAACGGTGGAGAATCGAAAGACCCTGGCTGGGCTTTTCGATCGGCCCCAAGAGGACCAGGCAAGGTGGTGGAGAGCATGGATAGCTCTTCCCCCGAGACCAAGCTGGACCCGTTCATCCAGAGGATGGAGGCGGAACAGGACTTTGAGCGCCGACGGGCACTGGTGAGGGAGTGGATGGCTCTTCTGTTCAAGACAGCGGAATCGGTGAGGAGTTCCATTCAAGGTTCGGGGTTCTCGACACTGGTGTCCAGTCCGGCTTCTGATCCTGAGCCTTCCTCTGCGCCTAGGCCGGGGTCGACATCCCTGTATGCTCCAGCGGCTGAACCATCATCTGCCCAGTCCGGGGTCGGTGGCCATGGATACCCCACGAGTGGAATCGCCCGCTGCACCAGGGTCCAGTCCGGGACCGGGGTGCCGCTCCACTTCGAGGTTGAGGTTACCAGCCTTCCGCAGCAAGAATTCAGTGTGGGTGCCAGTCTAGCCAGCATAGCTGTCGGCTCGGAGCCCTCTACACCGGTGCCCAGTCCGGCCCCGCCAGTGCCAGCACCTCGCACCAGAGTGCTGGGGCGAGCCCCAATCAGGTGGTCTCTCGCACCAGAGTTCTGGTGGCGACTCCCAGTCAGGCACCACCAGTGTCGGCAGCTCACACCAGAGTGCTGGTGGCAAGCCCCAACCAATGGAAAAACATCCCCACAGCATGATGCTGCCACCACCACGCTTCGCCGTAGGGATGGTGCCAGGTTTCCTCCAGACGTGACGCTTGGCATTCAGGCCAAAGAGTTGAATCTTGGTTTCATCAAACCAGAGAATCTTGTTTATCATGGTCTGAGAGTCTTTAGGTGCCTTTTGGCAAACTCCAAGCGGGCTGTTATGTGCCTTTTACTGAGGAGTGGCGTCTGTCTGGCCACTCTACCATAAAGGCCTGAATGGTGGAATGCTGCAGAGATGGTTGTCCTTCTGGAAGGTTCACCCATTTCCACAGAGGAACTCTAGAGCTCTGTCAGAGTGACCATCGGGTTCTTTGTCACCTCCCTGACCAAGGCCCTTCTCCCCCGATTGCTCAGTTTTGTGGTCTTGGTGGTTCCAAACTTCTTCCATTTAAGAATGATGGAGGCCACTGTGTTCTTGGGGACCTTCAATGCTGCAGAAACTTTTTTGTAACCTTCCCCAGATCTGTGCCTTGACACAATCCTGACTCTGAGTTCTCCGGACAATTCCTTCAACCTCATGGCTTGGTTTTTGCTCTGACATGCACTGTCAACTGTGGGACGTTATATAGACAGGTGTGTGCCTTTCCAAATCATGTCCAATCAAGTTGTAGAAAAATATCAAGGATGATAAATGGAAACTCAATTTAAAATCTCATAGCAAAGGGTCTGAGTACTTATGTAAATAACGTATTTCTGGGAATTTGACATCTTTGACTGATATTATGATTGGTTGTTTGTTTCATATCTGCAAAGTAGTTAAAACGCTGTCAGTTCCACTTTAAACTTTAGGTCACCGGTTACTTTGTGTGCCAAACGTGAAATGTTTGGCACACAAATGGGAAGTAATAACTGTACGATTGGGAAATTCTTAATTGTTGTGTCTTTTTGTATTCTTATGATTGGGACATACTGGCTTATTAGTTAGCAAACGTTCCTCACAAGCTAGGAACATATTTCTCCCAAGGTTATAATGAAAAGGTACCTCTCGTTGCCTAAACACACGTTTTCTGGAGACTTGTGGGAGGAGTGCTGATGACGTTCGCCCACTGTATGATCTTTCGGTAGCCTGATTGCGTCCAGACTGAGGAGAAATCCAGACACAATGCATCCATGACACCTTCTGAAGTGGTCGCCCCGATCTGAATACAATCAGACCACAAAGCGACTTTTGTACGTCTTGACCCATCGTTTCATTGCGATCTTTGTATAAGTCCCATGTAAGTGTCAAATGACACAAACTTAATTCCTAATAAATAAAAAATATAGTACACCAGCCTTAAGGATCAAGGGTTTCTCGATACATAGAGGAATACTACATCCCGCCTCACACACATACACACAAATACACACAAATACACACAAATTAGTTGTGATAGGGATGGAAACACTACACAAAACTCTAAACGAGAGATTGTTGCTGCGAGTTAAACCAGGCTACACAAAACTTCTCCAAAGAGGATTTTAAAGGCAAATACTTAACAGCACTCTTAGTAAGTACTTTTATATGTGTGAAAAATAAGAAATAAGAAACACACACACATACGGACACACACACAATGGTATCCGTGGGATTGTGTTAATCTGCCTCTCCAGTGTGATAGCGGCCTGCGGATAATGATATGGGGATCTGAGGCTAAGTGGGCAGGTAGATGCTACGGAAGAACAGAGGGAGAGAGAGAGAGAGATGAGAAGAGAAAGAAAAAAGGAGAGAGAGGGAGAGAAAGAAAGAGAAAAAGGACAGAGAGGAGGCACAGTGGATAGGGAGCTTACAGGAACAGTGGGGACAGGATAAAAGTTTTCTGCTTTGAAGTAATTTAAGGAATAATTTTCTAATAGAAGTGTGATTAGAAAGGCACTTGAGATGGTGTATAATTGTGTGTGTGTGTGTGTGTCTATACACACACACTCTGGTTCCTTCCAGCATAGGGATCCCCCAGGGCACCACCATAAACTCTCTTCCTTTCCTCCTCCATCATTGGAGAGTCAATTATAGCCTTGTTCATCTCAGGCTATCCCCAGCAGAGCTCCTGGTCTACCTCAACTAATGAGGAAAGTACGTAAGTCCATGCTAACATTGTAATTGAAGGTCCATGATACTCCAGCCCCAGCCCTCCCCTCTCAGATGTAATCCATCCCTCCCTCCCTTCTATCCCCCTCCGGCCCCACAACCCATACCAGCCCAGCTATGGAGGGGGGAATTGGGGAGTGGATAAGGGGGTGGTTGGGGGTGGAGGAGAGTATGGGGGGGGGGGTTATTAGGCCCTGTTTAATATTAATTCAGGAAGAGGGAGATGGTCCATTGAGATGTTTCTGTTTGAAGGTTCCACCCTTGACAATGCCTCCCCTCTCGCACACACACACACACACACACACACACACACACACACACACACACACACACACACACACACACACACACACACACACACACACACACACACACACACACACACACACACACACACACACACACACACACACACACACACACACTGTTGGAAGGTTCCACCCCTGACATTATGCCTCCCGTCCCCTCAAACTGTTCTGATGATCTTTTCCCTTCTGGGACTCTTTAGACTGCATCGGATAGAGAAGGGAGGGAGAGAGAGGGGGAGGGAGGGAGAGAGAGAGAGGTGGGAGGGAGAGAGAGGGGGGAGGGATGAAGAGAGAGGGAGGAGGGAGGGTAAGAGAGGGGGGAGGGATGAAGAGAGAGGGGGGAGGGATGGAGAAGAGGGGGAAGGATGGAGAGAGAGGGGGAGGGATGAGTGGGAGGTAGGAGGGATGAAGAGAGAGGGAGGAGGGAGGGAAAGAGAGGGGGGAGGGAAGAAGAGTGAGGGGAGGAATGAGAGAGAGGGAGGAGGGATGAAGTCGATAGGGGGGAGGAATGAGAGAGAGGAAGGAGGGATGGAGAGAGAGCGAGGAGAGATGGAGAGAGAGGGATAAGGGATGGAGAGCGAGGGAAGAGGGATGGAGTGGGAGGGGGAGGGATGAAGAAAGAGGGGGGAGAGATGGAGAGAGAGGGGGAGGGGTGGAGAGAGAGGGGGGAGGGATGGAGAGAGAGGGGTGAGCGATGGAGAGAGAGGGGGAGGGATGGAGTGGGAGGGAGGGAGGAGGGATGAAGAGAGAGGGGGGAGGGATGTAGAGAGAGGGAGAAAAGAAGGATGAAAAATTGGACACTGACAGTTTTACATGACCTACTAAGTCTAAGTCTAGATTGGTGTGTGTGTATTCCGCATGGTAACACACGTATACACACATACACAAACGCAGTTACTGTAACATCCTTCTTAAGGTCCCCTAAAATAAAAAATAGAACTTCTGGTTTTTTTCAAGTCCACAACAATGCTTAAACAATATCAGGAGACCACTAATTTACACTGAGTGTACAAAACATTAGGAATACCTTCCTAATATTGAGTTGCACCACCTTTTGCCCTCACAACAGACTAATTTCGTCGGGGCATGGAAGAGCATTCCACAGAGACGCTGGCCCATGTTGACTCCAATGCTTCCCAAAGTTGTATCAAGTTGGCTGGATGTCCTTTGGGTGGTGGACCATTCTTGATCCACACGGGAAACTGTTGAGCGTGAAAAACCCAGCAGCGTTGCAGTTGTTGACACTCAAACCGGCACTACCATACCCCGTTGAAAGGCACTTAAATCTTTTGTGTGTTCTGTACATCTGTCTCCTAATGGACATTCACCTTTCTAACCCGAGGACCCAGGCCGATTGTACCTATATTTAAACCGCCCCTTCTATCCGGTGGCGCCATTTTCCAACCACCAAATACTTTATTTATTGTACATTATAAACAATAAAGTGTGTGTGTGTATGTGAGTGGAATATTACCTCAGTGCTAACAGTTCATCTCATATAGCCACTGGCCTGTAAACAACACTGAGTTTGTAACCAGACCTGCAATGAGAGGAGAAAGGTGAGAACTTTGATGCTGCTACCCCCCTACACACACACACACACACACACACACACACACACACACACACACACACACACACACACACACACACACACACACACACACACACACACACACACACACACACACACACAAAATCATCTGTGCATGAGTGTTTGTCAGAAGAAGAGAGAGAGAGTGCATGTGTATGATAAAGAGCGAGAGAGTTTTGTGCTCTGTAGCTACACTGCCTCCTGTTCAACATCCCAGTAAGCGTTGTGTTCCCAGGTATCTTGTCCTCTTCCATGCCTCTCCCCTGCTGAGTCCATTAAAGGAGCTTATCAGGACCAATGTAGCATTAGCTTATACTCTACTGTACCCTGCAACACAAACCGTGCATAGACCTGTGCTAATGCCATCTCTTCCATTCACTGTGTATGGCCTCCGCTAACGATGCTAATTAGAGAGGCAGACACAATGAGTGCTTCATCTCTCCTCCCACCTGTCATATTCAAACCCACTGTAGCCTAAATAAAACAGAGAAAATAACTTCCCTCTCTCCTCTTCATCTCCTCCTTTCTCTCAAAACACTAGCACCCCATGAAGACAGAGTGGCATTTCATGTTTGAGTGGCGTTTCATGTTTTGTTAGGCTTCCTTGTGAAAACTCCATGAAAAACTTTGCTACCTGTGTGTGTGTGTGTGTGTGTGTGCCTTTAATAGGGTTCTGTTTGATAAGAAAATGTGCGAGAGAAGGAGAGAAAAGAGATAGAAATGAGGGATAGAGAAGAAAAGGAGTGAGAGGATAGAGAGAATGAAGGGAGAGAGAGAAACAGTGAAAATATAGAGGGAAGAGAGTTGATGGAGAGAGAAAAGAGGCTGGATGAAGGGATAAATAGATGGTAAAGGGAACAGAAAGAGAGAGGGGGTGAGAGGAAGTAAATATAGGGAACAGAATGAGAGAGAGGGTGAGAGGAAGTGAATATAGGGAACAGGGCAGAGCAGGGTCACTGCTTCACCCCCTGCACTGTAAGACTTTTCTGTCATTTAAACAGTAGACTGTAGAATGCACAGCAAAATACTGTATATAGCTGTGTTGGAATACTCATACTGACCACACTACTATTTGTGACATTTTTATTTTATTTATTTATTGAACCTTTATTAAACTAGGCAAGTCAGTTAAGAAAATATTCTTATTTACAATGATAGCCACCCTACAGGGTCAGCCCCTGGAGCAAATGAGGGTTAAGTGCCTAGCTCAAGGACACATCGACAGGTTTTTCACCTTGTCGGCTCGGAACCAGCGACTTTTCGGTTACTGGCCAAACGCTCTAACCGCTAGGCTACCTGAGTATGTCGTTAGCTGTGTAAGGCAAAGCTGAGGAAGTACAAGCCGGCTATACCGTCTATCATCATGGGCAACATGAGATCGCTGCATAACAAGATGGACGAGCTTGAGGGTCTGGTACATGGGCAAAGAGAATATCGGGAAGCTAGCCTATTGTGATTTACTGAAACAAGGCTGAAAGAGAACGTAACTATCGGCGGTTTCCAGGCCATCAGAGCGGACAGGGATAGCGTTTCTTCCGGTAAGGGTAAGGGAGGGGGGCTGGCTATACTAGTTAACAACAGATGGTGTAATCCAAAACATATTACTGTTAAGGAACAGTTTTGTAGCTCAGACATTGAGCTGTTAGCAGTTAGCCTGAGACCCTACTATTTGCCGAGGGAATTCACGGCGGCCATTGCTGTTATTGTTTACATCCTGCCCTCCGCTGATGCAAACACAGCATGTGACGTCATCCACTCTGTTATCGCGAGGTTACAGACAGCGCATCCCAGTGCTTTCTTTGCCACAATGCATCTCTCTCTTCAACGCTGCCCACGTTCAAACAGTTTGTGAAGTGCCCAACCAGAAATAATACTCTGGACTTGTTATATGCTAATATGAAGGATGCATACAACTCCACTGCACTCCCTCCCCTCGGTAGATCGGATTAAAACCTTGTCCACCTCACCCCACTCTACAGGCCTATGGTCCAACAGCAGCCTGCGACCACTAGGACCATTAGGAGATGGTCCCCGGAGGCGAATGAGGCCCTACAGGACTGCTTTGAAACAACAGACTGGGATATGCTCTGTGAGGCTCATGGGGAGGACATCGATGGACTTACTGACTGCATAACGGACTATATACATTTTTGTGTAGACAACACTGTACCCACCAGGAAAGTACGCTGTTTCCCAAATAATAAACCCTGGGTCACCAGCGACCTGCTGAATGAGAAGAAGAGGGCCATCAAGGAGGGGGACAGGGACAAATTGAAATGTGTCCAGAGGGAGCTGAAGTTGCAGATTGCTGAGGGGAAGAGAAGGTATAAGGAGAAGATGGAGGACAAGCTGAGGCAGAGCCAGGTGAGAGAGGTGTGGAAGGGTATGAGAAATGGCTTCAAAAAGTCGAACAGTGGGCAGACGGAGGGGACCCTGGACAGAGCCAATGAGCTGAACCAATTTTTTACGGGCCCTGTCCACCTCCCCTCCAGCTCCCCAGGCCACACCCTCACGGCTGTCCCACCCCAACTTTGCTCACAACACCTTTGTTGAGACAATCAGCGACCCCACCTCTGCCCCTGCTCCCTCTGGACTGATCCTCAACACCCCCCTTCCACCCATCTCCCCGCCTGGGCTGCTTTCACCACCAACCAAGTGAAGAGAGAGCTAGAGAGACTACATCAGTGGAAAGCGGCGGGCCCTGATGGCATCAGCTCAAGGGTGCTTACTCCAGCGACCCTTCAACCTTAGCCTGAGCCCAGAAAGGGTCCCAGAAGGCGCACCCCACTGTCCTGAATGACTTCAGTCCTGTAGCGCTAACATCCCACATAATGAAGACCGTGGAAAGGTTAGTCCTCGCTCACCTCAGACCCCTGGTGTGTACATCACTGGACCCCCTGACTACAGAGCTGTGTGTCAGAACGGGCAGTGAGCAACACAGGGGCCCCCCAGGGAACGGTCCTGTAACCCTTCCTGTTCACCAGAAGCACCTTCAGCTCAACATCAGCAAAACAAAGGAGATGGTGGTGGACTTCAGGAGAACCAAGGCACAACTGACTGCAGTCCCTACACATGGGATGGATGTGGAAATGGTTGGGTCATACAAGTTCCTGGGAGTCCTAGTTTGCTCGTTTAAAGTTTGCTGCACAACATTTGTAAAAGCCAGTGAAATACTGGGAGAATATAGTGTGGTCAGATGAGAGCAAAATTGAACTGTTTGGATGTCATAATACACACCATGTTTGGAGGAGAAATGGCACTGCACATCACCCTAAAAACACCATACCAACAGTGAAGTTTGGAGGTGGGAACATCATGGTGTGGGGCTGCTTTTCAGCAAATGGTACTCGCAAACTTCACATAATTGAAGGAAGGATGAATGGGCAAATTTACGAGGAGCACCTGGTCGAGGCAAATTTATGGTGAAATGATTGTCTTTATACTTCCGTATTATGGCCCCAACAGTGTTCACTGGAACATTCAGAAGCTTAGAAATGCACCTATAACCAATGCCATCATTATGTTTTGCAACAATTAGGTTGCGAATGTCTTGAGACAGCTCTTTGCTTTTACCCATCATGAGATGTGTCTTGTGTGACACCCTGGAAATGAGACATTTTTGTAGGCCATCAGTTGGGACTGAACCAGCTGATATTAATTTGCACTGACAGGGGGCTGGATTGCTTTTTAATTACTGCTAGTTTTCAGCTGTTGTCTTGGCTTTCCATGCCTTTTTGAACCTCCCTTTCTTCATGTGTTCAATACTTTTTCCCTGTGTCATTTCACATTATTACACATACCTTAATTTCTGAACTTCTGGTGTTCAGAAAATTCTGGTGAAACTTTCATGTCAATAGCACCTTTGGAAATATATTTACTGAGTAAAATGGTGACGTGTTCAATACTTATTTCACCCGCTGTACATATTCATGTACAGTTGTTATATCATATCACATGCAATATTGTAAGTAATTCTTGGACTGAACTTACGTATTCATTCACTCAGGAATGCATATTAGTATCCTATCTATCTATCTATCTATCTATCTATCTATCTATCTATCTATCTATCTATCTATCTATCTATCTATCTATCTATCTATCTATCTATCTATCTATCTATCTATCTATCTATCTATCTATCTATCTATCTATCTATCTATCTATCTATCTATCTATCTATCTATCTATCTATCTATCTATCTATCTATCCATCAATAAAGTGTCTGTCTGTCTGTCTGTCTGTCTGTCTGTCTGTCTGTCTGTCTGTCTGTCTGTCTGTCTGTCTGTCTGTCTGTCTGTCTGTCTGTCTGTCTGTCTGTCTGTCTGTCTGTCTGTCTGTCTGTCTATTATGTTGGCTAACAATGTGTTGGCTATGCTATCCTTATGAACCGCATAGCATATCAATACAGCAGTAGGTACTACCAGTATGTTAGCTAGCTAACGTTACCTAGTTGGCTACTAATACATCAAACTTGACAGTATATTAATTATATTCTATCTAACTAACTACCCAAAGTTTATTGACTTGATTATTCACGTCATTCTTAGTTAAGTGGTATAGTCGTGGTTCGTTCTCAATGGACTACTCCGATTTCAGAGCACTCGTCTGAGGGTGCCAGAGCACAGAATAACTGATGAATTTAAGAACGCTCAACAGCCGTTTAATATGGCCAGTGTCAGTAAACATCGGCAAAAAAAGTGGAATTAAATTGTTGCCAGCAGCACAGTTACAGTCACCGACACTCTGGGTAACGTACTCTGCTATGGTGAGTAAAATGATCAGAGTGAGGTGTTCTCTCATTTGTGTCTGGAAGTAGCAAGCCAGTTAGCTTGTGTGCTTGACTGCCGTTGTGATGGTCAGAACGCACGGATCAACCCTACTCCTCGGCCAGAGTGCTCTCTGAACGTTCCGAGAGAGGAAACGCTCAGAATTTACAAATGGATAATCTGACAACGCTCTGAATTTAAGAACGCCCATAGTGCACTCTGGCACTCCAGATAGAATTTACAAACAAAAATGTCTAGCTAGTAATTTGTTATGCTAACAAGCTAGCAAGAGGTTGCATAGCAACAGAATCAACTTCCGATAGACAGGCGTAGCGCTAGTACGCTCAACTGAAAGGATACCGTTCGTTTACAGTATACTAAAATGAACTAATAGTATATAGTATGTAATATAAACTCATTAATTATGTAGTATACACTATGTTAGTATGGGTATTCGAACACAGCCTATGTGTTTAACAGCATTAATGCTGTAGATTGCACTGCATTATGGTTAAAATGCTGAAAAATACGGTTATTAACTGAAATTGGGAAAACCCAATTTTTTTTACTGTATTTCTTTACAGTAATACACTCTTAGAAAATAGGTTTCCACAAGGGTTATTCGGCTGTCCCCATAGAATAACCCTTTTTGGTTCCAGGTAGAACACATTTGAGTTCCATGTAAAAAGGGTTCTACATGGAACCGAAAAGGCTTCTACCTGCAACCAAAAAGGGTTCTTCAAAGGGTTCTCCTAAGAAGAACCCTTTAAGGTTCTAGATAGCATATTTTTTCTAAGAGTGTAGCTTATGCCTACTGTAGATTCAAATGATCAGTTTCACTTTCAGGCACCAACCTCATGCTGTCAGGTGAAACACATGAAGCTCAGACTATTTTAGTAAATATCTTCTGAAGCAACTGTGAAGTGGAATAATATTTTCAGCAGCTGCTGGGTAGATACCTTGACCTTAACATTTATTTATTTCTAGCCAATGTTGAATTACTGCCCATTTAAATTCAATAAAGTACCTATCTATCTATCTATCTATCTATCTATCTATCTATCTATCTATCTATCTATCTATCTATCTATCTATCTATCTATCTATCTATCTATCTATCTATCTATCTATCTATCTATCTATATATCTATCTATCTATCTATCTATCTATCTATCTATCTATCTATCTATCTATCTATCTATCTATCTATCTATCTATCTATCTATCTATCTATCTATCTATCTATCTATCTATCTATCTATCTATCTATTTCCTTGGCTAACCTAGCTAGCTGGCTAACGTTAGCGAGCTAGCTAGTTAGCTATAGCTCAAGTTGACACAAGCCATTTCGCTCTGTTCTAAATTGCTTGTAAATATCTTGCTGTTCAATGTAAAAAAACATCACCCAGATAATAATTGACAGGTATGTTTTCACTTTTAATCCCAAAAAATGGCTTGTTTCTAGCAGTTCAAAACATATGACACATAGAGCCACAATTTTATTTAACCTTTATTTAAATAGGCAAGTCAGTTAAGAACAAATTCTTATTTACAATGACGGCCTACCTACAGGGTCAGCCCCTGGAGCAAATTAGGGTTAAGTGCCTTGCTCAAGGACACATCGACAGGTTTTTCACCTTGTCGGCTTGGGTATTCGAACCAGCGACCTTTCGGTTACTGGCTCAACGCTAGGCTACCTGCCGCCCCCCAAAAAACGATGTGATTGACCAGTGCACCGGTGTTGTATCGAGCTGCCTGTGACCTATGGTGCAGTAGGCAACTGTAGCCTATCACAGTGTTGCCGGCGGTAACTAGTATCGTGGCCAATTTCTTTCCCCCCCATGATTATATTTCAAGTAGGATGGCAGCCTACACAAGAAATTACTAATATTGGTAGCATCTAGATGTCACCGTGATATAGTATACTAGTCAATGGGGAGAGCATGAACGGCAAAACACACTGGGGACACAGTGTCCTCCTCAACCCTGTGTGATCAGAAGAGTGTCCTCAACCCTGTGTGATTTCAGTGACATAGACTGACCAGGAATGTTCCCTCTAAACTGTGCACGTGTGCGCGGGTCGCGCAGTAGCCAGAGACTGCTGTGCAGCTCCCCCAGGACTGCCATGTAGAAGAAATAGAGTATCCTATGGAGAGAAGCATGAGGATGAACTTAACAATCAACGTTCTAGAGTTGTCCCTGTTAGCACTATGAGTGTTTCCCATTACTGTGGCAATTGTGATCGAATATAGACAGTATTAGCCACTTTCAATGCACATACCGAAACAAAACTAACTATGCAAGATTTTGTATGCAAAACTAGCAATGCAATATATTTTGTTGTAGGCAGATTGCATCAGAGTAGGATTCTATTGCATTGACAGGCATGACTCAGCCAGTACTCTACACAGACCAGTGCGGCATAACCAATCAGAGCTGCAGTAGGCCTATATGCAAATAGACCATTGCCATATATGAATCTGTGCCTTTTACTTTGAACTTGACTGTTTACAGCATGAGTGGTCTTGAGTAGTTGTGTTTGTTTTGAGATCAAAGTGAGGGCTGCATGTAGCCACGTGCACATTTTGTTAATATCCTTTGCTAGTTAGTGAGTTATTAGCCCAGTTATAGATAACTTCTAGTCAGCAATAGGGGAGTGATTGCTGCAAGAGCATAAAACATGTAATCTTTAAAAAGCAAGTAATGTAAAGAGCTTTTTTTTGTCTTATAGGGGCAGTGTTGTATTTTGAGACAGTAGCCAATAGGCAGAGAGTAGCATATTTTGTCTGATTCTCTGTAATAATGGTATGGGAATAATAACGCATTTTATTTTGTAAAGTTTTGAATCAAACCATCAAACAGCACAACAACATGTTCAGTCACCTCTGAATAACAAGTGTAGCAACAGGTTAATGTCAAGCCCTGCATGTTTTTTTTTCCAAAAGTCTCATGGAATTTAGGCCTACGTTAAACACCACACATTGGCTGCTACTGTAGCCTGAATGATAAAATGTTATGGGATGCATTTTCTCCATTGTTTTTGATGGTAGGGCACTCTGGTAGGCCTACATTATGATCAAATAGCACAGTAGCCTACTTGGCCACTGTTAAAACTGTAAATTAAAGCGGGTACAGCCTCAGTGTTCAAGCTGGAAGTTGCAATGAATTTTCACAATGTTGAGCTTTGCGCTCAGCAGACCTGAGATTTGCTCAGTGCGGAAATTTCTTTGAGGTAACATTGCCTACCAGGTAAATCCAGATTAAATCTATGATCCCTTATTGATGTCACTTGTTAAATCCACTTCAATCAGTGTAGATGAAGGGGAGGAGACAGGTTAATAAGGTCGATGTCTTTGCCCCCGCGGGAAATAATTAGCATAATAAAAACATCCCCATAAAAATCTGTCAGTTTAAGCAAGAGATAAAATGTATTTTGCGTTTCAATCCACCGCATCCACCTAACACTTCTGAATTTGCGGTGAAAGGTGATAGAGCTACAGCAGTGTTTGTCAGACCATGAGACATCCCGAAAATCGGTCTTCTCACAAAATCATTAGTAGCCTTCGAATGGTTTGTTCTCTGTTTTGCTCTACGACCCCCACAAGCATCTTTGGACTCGTCTGAAGTCGGTACAGCCGATCTGCCAACGTCTTTCTGATATCTCTCAAATATAGGGTTGACACTTCAGAACGAACTCAGTGTATGTCATCGTTTTGCAGGCCAGGAGTGTCCGTATAGCCTCTCTCTGCTAACCATTTGTTTAATTTAAACAACATTGTTCCATATAATGTTACAGTATTAGTAAACCTGTTCACCAGTTTACCAATAGTATGCAAACATTTAGCGGCACAGAATGAAAGGACATGTTTGTGAGTCTGTTAAAATAATCTGTGGTATTGTGTAGGTAAAGCAATGTTTTATTCGTTACAGTATCAAAGTCAGTGTATCTAGCTGTCTTATTTGTATTTGTTCAATTCCTCAATTTATTTCATAAACTATATTGAAAATATGCTGTTTGTTCGAATCAACCCAAGATGATGAACCCTGAAGATGGGACAAAGAGCAATTTTGTGGCCCAGAGGAAGCCAGCTGTTAAACCATACATTGCCCCATTCTTCCAAGAGCTCACTGAGTTTGAATGACGACCTGTAGTGAGGTAAGTACACACACACACACACACACACACACACACACAAAACCAGCTTGATTTGTCCCTTGTCACCTGTCCGTTTTACCCACAGAGTAACAGCTTTGTCTCTCATTCTATTCTTTCTTTTTCTATGCTTTTCCTAATTAAGGGTGAGAAGAGCTAACAAATCAGAACTGAGGAGGATTGTTATGGATCCACCATTAGGAACACCTGATGCTGCTCTGACTTCTCTCTCCTGGATGCCTCCCTGCCCAAACTGTCTCTTTATGTGTTTCACCGCCTTTGAACCCCCTTATTTCTAATAGGGTTGCCCCTCATCACATAGATATAGGATTGTACCCAATCCCAATTTTATCTCCCTCTCTCTCTTTGTCTCTCTCTCTCCCCCACATCCCACAAACACAGGCACACAATACAGTTTTTGATTAGTCTTGTAATGATGCTCTTATTTGGTTGCATACAGTATGTGTTATCTGTTACGTACATTGAACTTATATTGTCTATTCTGTTGTTAATTTGTTGTTAATGTTGTTACCAATTTTAATGAATGTATTTTATGTACAAACGCATTGTTTTTCTTACATTTGGATTTCAGGGAGAATTTCATTGTACTTTTTACAGCTTTATCCTGCAACCAGAGTTGCCTGCTCAATACCGTAATTTTGCTATACTTTTTTGACAGTATTTAATTTTTTTTTATAATAATTTATTTCAGGGTGGCAACATACATTATAAGGGACTTCTCCATTCCGATTGACTTATACTGTTCAATCTAACTTCAACCCCCCCCCCCCCCCCCCCCCCCCCAAAATTCAGAATTTTCATCCATTTCTGCATTTCCTGCACTTTTGTTATAATTTCCACACTGTGCCACGTAGGGCTGCATGATAGATTTGGGCAAACTGTTGGAATCATGGAAATAGAATAATTATTGTAATTCAATAGTTGGAATATAGTGGGCAGCACTTTGAATACATTTTGTTGTTTGACATGACAACAAATGAATAAGCCAGGGAGTAATTATTGTGACAGGGTAAGAACCAACTTGTTGGTCAGTGTTTCCCGAGGGACCCTATACGATGTTATATTACATGTTTTCTCATGTAGCTACATTTAAATGTTTTGGCATTTTAGAAATTTAGCAGATGCTGTTATACAGAGAAACTTAGCTAGCATATTCATTTATGATTTAGAAGATACCGTTGTACAAACAACATGCTGATCTAGGCCAACACCAGCACTGGTATCAGGCTAAATTAACTAGTTACAATTGCTCTGACTCTGATTACATTTAGCCAGCTAGGTAACTAGTGATTTGCATTATTATTGGCCAACACAATTTATTTTAGCCACAAAGTGCTAAGAAAAGACAAACTAGCTGTCGGTAGACAGTAAAATAGCTACACATAATCAATATCTGTATTTAGTAAATTAAGGTATACCGCCCAGCCCTAGTGTAGCTCTTAACTCTCTCCATAGAACAGCCAGTGCATGTAGCCATGTCTTTCTTCTGCTGAACACAGTGATGTTGTCCTGATGCCTTCCTACACTGAAGAGGATGCAGATGCACATGATCTATGAAACACACACCAGTGATTCCGCCTGCATGCCGCCCACACACACAAGGGCCTGTCGAGTGAGTGTGTGTGTGTGTGTTTCTGTGGTACTGTAGTTAGGATGCAACGGCTAAAGCTGTTCTCTTAAATGCCACTCGTGTTCTCAACAGCTCAGAAAGGGTTAGCAACGCTCGCTAACGAGCCCTTCATACCAATCCATCACGCACACACAAACGCACACACAGCTCACTCTGTCCATGTCACATACTTTGGCTCAATCTCCTTTTATCCCATTTAATCACAGAGCCATTACCCCCATTTCTCTCAGGATTACACCTCCAAATCCACTATCTCCTCCTCTCTATCCATTTCCTCCCTTGTTTTTCTAGCAAGTTGACGTTTACTGGGATGAATGTTGTCCAGGAGGCAAAACTGAGTGATTTCGGCTAGATGGGCCAGCTGCAATTGGCTATACAGTCATATGCAAAAGTTTGGGCACCCCTCTGAGGCTGCATAATAATTTACTCTGTCGTCACAGAAAATGATCACAGTGGCATGCCATTCCTTTTCTAATAAAAGCTGAGTACTGGGGTATTGTCCAGACAAAGATTTTTAGTGTAGCAGTATTAAGTTGTATGAAATTAAATCAGATGTGAAAAATAGGCTATTCAAAAATGTGGGCACCCTTGTCATTCTGTTGATTTGAATACCTGTAACTACTTAGCACTGATTAATTGGAACACACAATTGGTTTGGTGAGCTCATTAAGCCTTGAACTTCATAGACAAGTGCATCCAATCATGAGAAAAGGTATTTAAGGTGGCCAATTGCAAGTTGTTGTTCTCTTTGACCCTCCTCTGAAGAGTGGCAACATGGGGGCCTCAAAACAACTCTCAAATGACCTGAAAACAAAGATTGTTCAACATTATGGTTTAGGGGAAGGCTACAAAAAGCTATCGCAGAGATGTAAGCTGTCAGTGTCCACTGTGAGGAACATAGTGAGGAAATGGAAGACCACAGGCACAGTTCTTGTTAAGGCCAGAAGTGGCAGGCCAAGTAAAATATCGGAGAGGCAAAGGCGAAGGATGGTGAGAATGGTCAAAAACAGCCCACAGACCACTTCCAAAGACCTACAACATCATCTTGCTGCAGATGGTGTCACTGTGTATCGTTCAACAATTCAGCGCACTTTGCACAAGGAGAAGCTGTACGGGAGAGTGATGCGGAAGAAGCCTTTTCTGCACACACGCCACAAACACACATTTGGACAAGCCAGCCTCATTTTGGAATAAGGTGCTGTGGACTGATGAAACAAAGATTGAGTTATTTGGTTATAACAAGGGGCGGCAAAAGAACACAGCGTTCCAAGAAAAACACAGATATGAAACAAACAGACGATCATAATATCAGGCTAATAGGCTAGTGTATATATTTATGTAGCAAGATAAAAATATGGAGCATAACGTTAGCTAGATACAGTGGCAAGAAAAAGTATGTGAACCCTTTGGAATTACCTGGATTTCTGCTAAATTGTTCATCAAATTTGATCTGATCTTCATCTAAGTCACAACAATAGACAAACACAGTGTGTTTAAACTTATAACACACAAACAATTATACGTTTTCATGTCTTTGTTGAACACACTGTGTAAACACTCACAGCGCAGGGTGGAAAAAGTATGTGAACCCTTGGATTTAATAACTGGTTGACCCTCCTTTGGCAGCAATAACCTCAACCAAACATTTTCTGTAGTTGCGGATCAGATCTGCACAACGGTCAGGAGGAATTTTGGACCGTTCCTCTTTACAAAACTATTTCAGTTCAGCAATATTTTTGGGATGTCTGGTGTGAACCGCTCTCTTGAGGTCATGCCACAGCTTCTCAATCGGGTTGAGGTCAGGACTCTGACTGGGCCACTCCAGAAGACGTGTTTTCTTCTGTTGAAGCCATTCTGTTGTTGATTTACTTCTGTGTTTTGGGTCGTTGTCCTGTTGCATCACACAACTTTTGTTGAGCTTCAATTGGTGAACAGATAGCCTTACATTCTCCTGCAAAATGTATTGATAAACTTGGGAATCCATTTTTCCGTCAATGATAGCAAGCTGTCCAGGCCCTGAAGCAGCCCCAAACCATGATGCTCCCTCCACCATACTTGTTGGTGTGCAGTGCCTTTTTTTCTCCACACATAATGTTGTGTGTTCCTTCCAAACAACTCAACTTTAGTTTCATCTGTCCACAGAATATTTTGCCAGTAGCGATGTGAAACATCCAGGTGCTCTTTTGTGAACTTCAGACCTGCAACAATGTTTTTTTTGGACAGCATTGACTTCTTCTGTGGTGTCCTCCCATGAACACCATTCGTGTTTAGTGTTTTATGTATCGTAGACTTGTCAACAAATATGTTAGCGTGTTCCAGAGATTTCTGTAAGTCTTTAGCTGACACTATAGAATTCTTCTTAACCTCATTGAGCATTCTGCGCTGTGCTCTTGCAGTCATCTTTGCAGGATGGCCACTCCTAGGGAGAGTAGCAACAGTGCTGAACTTTCTCCATTTATAGACAATTTGTCTTACAGTGGACTGATGAACATCAAAACTTTTAGAGATACTTTTGTAACCCTTTCCAGCATTATGCAAGTCAACAATTCTTAATCTTAGGTCTTCTGAGATCTCTTTTGTTCGAGGCATGGTTCACATCAGGCAATGCTTCTTGTGAATAGCAAACTCAGTGAGTGAGTGACCGACTTTTTCTCCTCATATTGTTTTTCGGTGGCTACAGCTAGAGATGCAGGTGTCATTTGGTTAGCTAGCAATACATGTGAATTGCTGTGCTAACTAGCTAGCTATGCTGAACTTGAACAACTGTTATCCAGTTAGGATACACTACTGTCACGGAATGCGATGTGGAGAGACCAAGACGCAGCGCACTCAGAGTTCGTCATTTTTTATTTTATTTATACTATGTATATACAGTGGGGAGAACAAGTATTTGATACACTGCCCATTTTGCAGGTTTTCCTACTTACAAAGCATGTAGAGGTCTGTAATTTTTATCATCAAAAATCCAGAAAATCACATTGTATGATTTTTAAATAATTAATTTGCATTTTATTGCATGACATAAGTATTTGATCACCTACCAACCAGTAAGATTTCCGGCTCTCACAGACCTGTTAGTTTTTCTTTAAGAAGCCCTCCTGTTCTCCACTCATTACCTGTATTAACTGCACCTGTTTGAACTCGTTACCTGTATAAAAGACACCTGTCCACACACTCAATCAAACAGACTCCAACCTCTCCACAATGGCCAAGGCCAGAGAGCTGTGTAAGGACATCAGGGATAAAATTGTAGACCTGCACAAGGCTGGGATGGGCTACAGGACAATAGGCAAGCAGCTTGGTGAGAAGGCAACAACTGTTGGCGCAATTATTACAAAATGGAAGAAGTTCAAGATGACGGTCAATCTCCCTCGGTCTGGGGCACCATGCAAGATCTCACCTCGTGGGGCATCAACGATCATGAGGAAGGTGAGGGATCATTCCAGAACTACACGGCAGGACCTGATCACCGTATTGAGGGGAGGATGGATGGGGCCATGTATCGCGAGATCTTGGCCAACAACCTCCTTCCCTCAGTAAGAGCATTGAAGATGGGTCGTGGCTGGGTCTTCCAGCATGACAACGACCCGAAACACACAGCCAGGGCAACTAATGAGTGGCTCCGTAAGAAGCATCTCAAGGTCCTGGAGTGGCCTAGCCAGTCTCCAGACCTGAACCCAATAGAAAATCTTTGGAGGGAGCTGAAAGTCCGTATTGCCCAGCGACAGCCCCGAAACCTGAAGGATCTGGAGAAGGTCTGTATGTAGGAGTGGGCCAAAATCCATGCTGCAGTGTGTGCAAACCTGGTCAAGAACTACAGGAAACGTATGATCTCTGTAATTGCAAACAAAGGTTTCTGTACCAAATATTAAGTTCTGCTTTTCTGATGTATCAAATACTTGTGTCATGCAATAAAATGGAAATAAATTACTTAAAGATTTTTGTTTTAGATTCCGTCACTCACAGTTGAAGAGTACCTATGATAAAAATTACAGACTTCTACATGCTTTGTAAGTGGGAAAACCTGCAAAATCGGCAGTGTATCAAATACTTGTTCTCCCCACTGTACATATACTATGTAAAATCAAAACCAAAATGACGAACTAAAATAACACAAAACAAACAGACGAACGTACGTCACGTTCACAAAACCAACACGAAATGAAACGGACGTAACAAAAGGCACGCTTACTTTTAACCATGACTGCGACATATAACGATAACGACCCACACCCGAGTGAAGGACAGACTCAACATATATGGGATCCCTAATTAGAGACAATGCGGTGCAGCTGCCTCTAATTAGGGATCCAACCCAAACCCCACACAGAAACAGAAAAGCACGACACTGTCAGACTCTGACCATAGCTACATAGAGAAGCAAATAGGCTTCTCTATGGCCAGAGCCTGACAGTACCCCTCCCCCAAGGCGCGGACTCCCGGACACCAAAAAAAACAAACACACAAAACAAGGGGGGGTAAATGGGAGGGAAGACTAGTCCATCGGGGGCGGCTCTGGCCCCGGCGAAGTGGACAGTTTTGTCCCATGCCCCTTCCTTATAACCGGTCCTGGGCTGGGTACCGGTGGGGCAAACGGCTCCGGACATGGAGCTGGGCAATAAACCGGGCCCGGACTGGGCACCGGTGGGGTAAACTGCTCCGGCCATGGAGCTGGGAAAACAACCGGGCCCGGACTGGGCACCGGTGGGGCGGACTGCTCAGGCTCTGAAGCGGAGCAGATGGCTGGACCCGGATTGGGTACTGGTTGAGCGGACTGCTCTGGCACTGGAGCGGAGCAGACGGCTGAACCCGGATTGGGCACCGATGGAGCGGACTGCTCTGGCTCAGGAGCGGAACAGACGGCTGAACCCGGACTGGGTACCGGTGGAGCGGACTGCTCTGGCACTGGAGCGGAGCAGACGGCTGGACCCGGAATGGGTACCGGTGGAGCGGACTGCTCTGGCACTGGAGCGGAGCAGACGGCTGAACCCGGATTGGGCACCGGTGGAGCGGACTGCTCTGGCACTGAGGCGGAGCAGACGGCTGGACCTGGATTGGGTACCGGTGGAGCGGACTGCTCTGGCACTGAGGCGGAGCAGACGGCTGGACCCGGATTGGGTACCGGTGGAGCGGACTGCTCTGGCACTGAGGCGGAGCAGACGGCTGAACCCGGACTGGGTACCGGTGGAGCGGACTGCTCTGGCACTGGGGCGGAGCAGGCGGCTGGACCCGGAATGGGTACCGGTGGAGCGGACTGCTCTGGCACTGAGGCGGAGCAGACGGCTGGACCCGGAATGGGCACCGGTGGAGCGGACTGCTCTGGCAATGGAGCGGAGCAGACGGCTGGACCCGGAATGGGTACCGGTGGAGCGGACTGCTCTGGCACTGGGGCGGAGCAGACGGTTGAACCCGGACTGGGTACCGGTGGAGCGGACTGCTCTGGCACTGGGGCGGAGCAGGCGGCTAGACCCGGAATGGGTACCGGTGGAGCGGACTGCTCTGGCACTGGAGCGGAGCAGACGGCTGGACCCGGATTGGGTACCGGTGGAGCGGACTGCTCTGGCACTGAGGCGGAGCAGACGGCTGGACCCGGAATGGGCACCGGTGGAGCGGACTGCTCTGGCACCGAGGCGGAGCAGACGGCTGGGACGCTGACCTTCGCTGGAGGTGCGGGGACGCTGACATTCGCTGGAGGTGCGGGGACGCTGACATTCGCTGGAGGTGCGGGGACGCTGACCTTTGCTGGAGGTGCGGGGACGCTGACCTTCGCTGGAGGTGCAGGGACTCTGACCTTCGCTGGAGGTGCAGGGACTCTGACCTTCGCTGGAGGTGCAGGGACGCTGACCTTCGCTGGAGGTTCCGGTCCAACCATACGCCTCGCCACGAGAGTCATCTGGCGCTTGAAGTCCTCCAACGCCTGTACAACCAGCGGATCCTTCTGCGTCTCCAGAGGAAGAGCATTCCAGGCTCTCCATCACCTCGTCTGCTCCTCCTCCGGGTATTCATCGAAGCCCTCTGGCCGCTCCCGATCCAGATCTGTGGGCATACGCAGTGGCGTGCGATTCCCCTTTTTCAGCCTCTCCGGGCTCTGGCCGCGCACCGATGGTGTGGTGCTCACAGCCATGACGGACCTTGCCTTCTCCATCCTCCTCCATTGCTTCATGAACCTACCCCGGTCCTCAGGCGTCACCCTAGGCCATGTGGGAATAGGTACTAACTCCTCTGAGTTAGTCTCTCCCCAGTTGCGCTGCTTGGTCTCAGTGCGGTGGGTCGTTCTGTCACGGAATGGGATGTGGAGAGACCAAGACGCAGCGCACTCAGAGTTCGTCATTGTTTCATTTATTTATACTATGTATATACATATACCATGTAAAATCAAAACCAAAATGACGAACTAAAATAACACAAAACAAACAGACGAACGAACGTCACGTTCACAAAACCAACACGAAATGAAACGGACGTAACAAAAGGCACACTTACTTTTAACTGTGACTGCGACATATAACGATAACGACCCACACCTGAGTGAAGGACAGACTCAACATATATGGGATCCCTAATTAGAGACAATGCGGTGCAGCTGCCTCTAATTAGGGATCCAACCCAAACCCCACACAAAAACAGAAAAGCACGACACTGTCAGACTCTGACCATAGCTACATAGAAAAGCAAATAGGCTTCTCTATGGCCAGAGCCTGACAACTACATTGCCAAAAGTGTGTGGACACCTGCTCGTTGAACATCTCATTCCAAAATCATGGGCATTAATATGGAGTTGGCCCCCCTTTGCTGCTATAACAGCCTCCATTTGCCTTGAAAGGCTTTCAACTAGATGTTGGAACAGTGCTGCGGGGACTTGCTTCCATTCATCCACAAGAGCATTAGTGAGGTTGGGCACTGATGTTGGGCGATTAGGCCTGGCTCGCAGTTGGCGTTCCAATTCATCTCAAAGGTGTTTGATGAGGTTGAGGTAAGGGCTCCGTGCAGGCCAGTCAAGTTCTTCTACCTCGACACACCTTTTCTGTATGAACCTCGCCTTGTGAACGGCGGCACTGTCATTCTGAAACACGAAAGGGCCTTCCCCAAACTGTTCTTTAAGGTTAGGGTTAGGCATTAGGGTTACAAATGTGGTTAAAGTTGTGATTAAGGTTAGGATTATGTGCAAAATCTGATTTTATGACTTTGTGGCTGTGCCAGCTGGTGACCACATTGTACAGATGCCTCCAGAACAAGATTCATGATGAAAACCTGCCTTTTTCTACCATTCTATCCTTATCTCCCTCTTCTTTTCCTCCTCTTTCACCTTTTCTTAGCCTTCTCTCTATCCTCTTCCCTCTCTCTCCTTCTGATCTCTCCCTCCCTGTCCTGTGCTGTGAGGAGAGGTGAGTCTATAGACTACTACTTGCCACTCTAGACAGTGTATTATAGTGCCTATGATAGTCGCCACTATACAGTATATAGTGTTGATTGGGCAATGCATTTTAAATTCACATATGCCAAACAAAATTGTGCACATCCGCGGTGAGCTATATTCCCTAAATGCTCACCAAATATCCACCCGATCCGTTTTCTTTCATAAAAATAGATTTCAAAACTAGAACAGGACATTTCCTGGAGTAGCTTGCTAGTCTTGAAATATTTATGGTTGTGAAATAGTAGTAGTAGTAGTAGTGGTAGTGATGGCAGTGGTAATGGTTAATAACAGGGTTTTCATAGACTATGGGTTAGTTATAGTGACCTATTTTTGGGTGGTTTGTAGGTGTGGAGTTATTATAGTGGGTTATAGTGGGCTAGTATTGTCAGGCTTTGACCTTAGGGAAGCCTCTGGCTTTCTCTATGGTTATTAAGGTCAGGGCCTGACAGGGGAAGTCTAGCAGACTTTATGGTGGTTTTGTGTTGTGTCTCTAATTGGGGACCCTATTTAGGTTGTATGTTTGCCCACAGTATGTGTGGTTCATTGTAGTGTTTACGTTCATTGTGATCGGACACTCGTCGGGGCCCATGACGAAGAAAAGCCCATGAAAATCCCCAAACAAATTTTTTTGGGGGGGCTAGGGAGGTGGACTGGCAGTGACGAGGAAGTATGGGGGTGGTCTGGCATCGACAGTGAAGCACTAGTACCACTCTCCATGTGGGGCAGAGAGGAGCTAGAGTTCTACGGAGGGTCGGTATCAACGGAAGTGGAGGAGTACATGAGGGAGATGTTTTTGGGTATAATGGAGCAATGCAGGAAGCATTGGGAGGAGGATGAAGATGACAAGGCGGAGCTAGAGGTTATGGTGCCTGAAGTGTGCATCCCCAGTCCAGGTTGTAGAGTACCAGCCTCCCACGCTGAATCTCCAGCCCCCATCTTAAATCCGGTAAATCCTGTGTCCGCTTCCCGCACCAGACCTTCAGTGCGCAGCTCCAACCCAGTCCGTCCTGTGCCAGCCTCTTGCATCAGGTTTCCAGTGCGTGTGTCCCGACCGGTACGTCCAGTGCCGGATCCACGCCCCCAGATATCCCGTGCTTCTCCCCAGCCCGGTACGTCCAGTGCATCTCCCCAGCCCGGCTCCCCGCATCCGACCTCCTGTGCGTGTGCCCAGCCCGGTGCCTCCAGTGCCGGCTCCACGCACCAGACCTCCGGTGCGCCTCCCCAGCCCATTATGACCTGTGCCGGCTCTTCGCACCCGACCTCTGATGCGCCTCCACAGGTCGGAGCATCCAGGTACGGTCCACAGCCCGGAGCCTCCAGTGCACCGGGGTCCAGACAGGACCTGGCATCCAGCCCCGCTCCAGTGCCGGTGAAGTCCGCTCCACCGCAGCCTCGCTCCAGTGATTGGAAGTCCCATAGGGCGGCGCTCAATTGGCCCAGCGTCATCCATGTTTGGCCTGTGTAGGCCGTCATTGTAAATAAGGATTTGCTCTTAACTTACTTGCCTAGTTAAATAAAGGTACATTTAAAAAAAAGATTTACAAACTTCCATTTGAAGATTTAAGACATTTTGTTGATATAATTAAAACCAATCTTCTAGTTTGTATATTTCTAGAAGTGGTATTACAGATCATAGAGTATATTCTCACTCAAGTCAACCAGCGTGTGTTGATTGTATATCTATACGTTGTGTTCTATTTAAACGGAGCTGTGATGCTTGTAAAGTGAAACCTAACAGCTACAGTACGTCTCGTTCTTGTCTAAAGAACTTGGCAGTAGCTAGGGGCATTAATATATCTTAGCCATATATTCACAATTGAATTCAAGCCAGATAGCCCCCCTCTCTCTCTCTCTCTCTCTCTCTCTCTCTCAAGGTGCTTTATTGGCATGGGAAACATATGTTTACATTGCCAAAGCAAGTGAAGTAGATAATAAACAAAAATTTACAAAAATTAACAGTAAACATTACACTCACAGAAGTTAAAAAATAATAAAGAATGTCATATTATGTCTAATATGTCTCTCTCTTTCTGTATCTCTCATATAGCTACTGCATTTAACAAAAATCTTCAGCTAGCTAGCTATAGCTATTTACATTTTAGATGTATTTAACTAGCTTAACCTTTTTAAATTATGGGATATGAACAATCAAGATCTTAGTTTCAACAAAGATAACGATCTCTTTCTTACCTTAGGTTATAACTGCACATATTTCATCTTCCATGTTGATATTTAGTCATCACAAAATAATCAAAAAGAGATCCTGTCTAGCTCCTTGTGATAATCAGCCAATTTATTCAAAATATCACTGTCCTGCACATGACAAAACCTAGCTTCTGTATTGTATCAATCAGGTCATCTAAGTAGGTCAGTTCTTTCTCCATTGCTAGAAATTCAATCAAATTCCACTTGGTTAGTTGTGAAAAGTATTAAGAGTAAGTAGAAATAGAATCCTCAGGCTAGCCACCAACTACTAGCTAGCAAACATAAAAAGGTTCCGAGTTGTCACACTAATAGTAGCGCAACTAGCTAGCTACAGAGGTGCTTGTTAACTTGTTAACCTAAACCAATATATAATTATTACTCAACTTTGGGGCAGGAGAGTTCTGCTTAGATACAGTACATTCCTGAGTTGTCTCAAGACATTTGCCAAAGTTGATTAAATTCGAAATCGTGTTGCAGCTGAGGTGTAATAAACAGAGTTCGATTGTACAGAGTCATATGTCAAATTTAGTGTAGGGCTGCTCATTTGAATTTCCTGTCTTTTGTGGCAATTTATCACCAGTGTTCAAGGATCAACAAGTGGCTCTCTCCACTCTGTAGAAATTACTCATTTGAATGAGACGGACTCCAATCTGCTGGTGACATAGTACTATATAGGTAGAGCACATTGAACAGAACATTTGGACAAAAACGCAGATAGAAACATATGGTCCCAAGCTCTCAATCTGTATATACCACAAACAAAGAGCGAAGTACAAGGAAATATTTTATTGCATAGTTAGCAGACCTTAGGGTCCTCAATGGAAGATTCAGAAAGTTTCCCTGCTCCTTTTATGCTCGAGGTCAAGTGGTTGGAGAACAAGCGCACCAACATACGACCTCACAGATTCACTCTCTTTGAGAGCGTGTGTGTGTGTGTGTGTGTTCTTTGTGCGACATCGATTTCTTCTTCTCAAACAAATAAGACTCAGAGTTCTGTGGGATATATAAGAATGTAGCCATGAATGGCTGCCATCCTCAAGAACGCTTCTTGTTTCTTTTTCCGTCTCTCTTTGATGAGCACACTGAGGTGACCTGTGGTTCAAGGGTCGTGGAACTGCACAGTTTGACGTCAAAAACACAAAGATAACCCTCTTCTGCAGTCTCCAACTGCAATTACTAAAAAAATGGTTCCCGCATACAATGTCAACCTTCATGAACAAACACACAGGCACACACACATGCACACACACACACACACACACACACACACACATACAAACATACACACATACAAACATACACACACAAGGAGAAGGACATTGTGTGTAATAGTCTGTGATGTTGTGAGATTTAGTGATGCTGTCAGTCACAGTAATATGTCTTCTGTTGTTCTGCTAACAGTAGTAATAGTCTGTAATATTGCTCCATTGTGCTTCTGATAGATCCTGATTACTCCCAGTGAGATACAGTGACGAACAGAGATGGTGAGGCAAAGTGTGTGTGTGTATGGGGGGGTGGGGGGGTGGGGGGGGGTCGGTAAGGGTAGGTCAGTAAGGTGTTTACGAAGTAGGGGATGATTGTGTGTGTGCGTGCGTGTGTGTGTGTGTGAGGGCCATGGTTGGTTGAATGCGGGGTTAGGGAGTGGTGTTTAGAGCGGCGGAAGTGTACCTCCCCCTCGTCTCCCCCCCAACCCCCCTTTTCGAGACCACTGGCCCCAGGGGAGGTCAGCTCATCTTGACCCCTGCGTTCCACAGTCAGGCACCACAACAAGACCCCCACACAGACACACATACACACAGACACACACTCACATAAGCTTCCACACACACTCAAGAAAAACACGTGCACATGCACACACACGCCCGTCCACCCCCTGTGTGTAATCGTACTTCCCTCACTCTATCCCTCCACTTTTCCCTGTCCTCTCTCACTTCCCTCTTCCCCCCTGTGCTCCTCTCCTAACAGACTAAACAATTGTGACTTGGCTGGGAAACAGCTTTGGATCCAGATGCTGTTTCTCTCTCTCCCTCATCCCTCACTCCCCTCCTTCTTCCCCCTCACTGACCTCTGCCTCTCCCTACTGCCTTCAGTCTCTCTCTTTCTACAACACTCCTCCCTTCTTTCTCCCCCTTCTCTCTCTCCCCTCTCCTGGCCCAGGCCCTCCACTTCTTCTTTTCCTCTTCTGTTCTGTTTCTCAGGTCTTTATTGCTAACCCAGCTCACTGCAGCTGCCTGATCCCCTCCTGCCCCAATCTGCTCTCCCTCTCGCTCTCTCTGCTCTCTCCCTCTATTTCCCCACTATTTCCTACTTCCCCCCTCCTCTCTCTTCCCTCCCTCGTTCTCTTTTCTCACTCTCTCTCATTTTTCCCTCTCCCTTCTCTCTCACCTTCTTTCTCTCCCTCTCTAATTTTGCTTTCTTTTGTACGTGTTCACCTTGGACCTGTGGAGCGAAGGGAAAGAAGGAAGGGAAGAAAGCGAGGGATAATAAAATAAACAAATAAACAACAAGCATTCGTTTACTTTCATTTCTTCACCCATCCCTCCATCCTCTCTTTTTTTGGTGTACAGTGTGTCTCTTTCAGCCTCATGGCTCACTGAGTGTTTATGGAATGCTCGTTCCGATTGTAGACAGGACCAGGGATTCTGGGAAGGATCTGACCTCTTTTTCTTAGCTGGGCGTGACTGACAACGTCCCACAGCTGCGGGTGCGTTAGACATTTACACACACACTTAGGCGTGCACACACACAAACACACACAAGCACCCCTGCATACACAGCTGCATTACAGATCTCATCAAATAGAACAATCTCCCACATGGGGGGCGTAATACACACGCAAAGGAAAACACACACACATAACCGGCATGGAGGGCCTGACTCTCCTTTTCAGAGCCCACCAACCAGGGAGATATGGGGGATCAACCTATCTCTTCTGCCTCTCTCCTTTCTCTCTTCTCCCTCTCTCCTCCTTCTCTTCTCCCTCTCTCCTCCTTCTCTTCTCCCTCTCTCTCCTCCCTCTCTCCTCCTTCTCTTCTCCCTCTCTTCTCCCTCTCTCGCCACCCTCTCTCCTTCTTCTCTTCTCCCACTCTCCTCTCTCTCTTCCTTCCCTGCTCCCTCTCTCCTCATTTTCTTCTCCCTCTCTCTCTCCTCCCCCTCTCCTCCTTCTCTTCTCCCTCTCTCTTCAACCACTCTCCTCTCTCTCCTCCTTCTATCCTCCCTCTCTCCTCTCTCTCCTCCTTCTCTTCTCCCTCTCTCCTCCTTCTCTCCTCCCTCTCTCCTCCGTCTCTACTGTTATGTGTTCCTCTAATAGGAATGAACAGAGCTGTAACCCATCCCAGTAGCGAGAAGGCCTAGCTGCTATTTCCCTGGATCGAATCCCAGCCTTCCCACTCTATTAACTACAGGTCTTAGCTTGCTTCAGACTGCATTTGTTCTCAAATAAATCACCACAGGAGGAAAGGAAAGAAGGGAGGAGAGGAAAGAAGGGAGGAGAGGGAAGAAGGGAGGAGAGGAAGGAAGGGAGGAGAGGGAAGAAGGGAGAAAAGGAAAGAAGGGAGGAGAGGAAAGAAAGGAGGAAAGGAAAGAAGGGAGGAGAGGGAAGAAGGGAGGAGAGGGAAGAAGGGAGGAGAGGAAAGAAGGGAGGAGAGGAAAGAAAGGGGGAGAGGGAAGAAGGGAGGAGAGGGAAGAAGGGAGGAGAGGAAAGAAGGGAGGGAGGAGAGGAAAGAAGGGAGGAGAGGGAAGAGAGGAGAAGTCCTAAAATGAGGTTCCTGAGTCTGCCTGGTGTGATTTCTTTCACTGGTGATGGGAGGGTCAGACATCAGTAGTGAAGTACTGTAAAACTGCCCCCCCCATCGCCTCCTCAATACACACACACCCCCCCTAGCCAGGCCAAGCCACCTCAGAGGCCCAGAGCTGGCTGACTGACCCCTTCGTTTAAGATCCCAAATTCCTCCTCATTATCGGCCCCCCATATATAGCCCTGTCGGAGTGTGTGTGTGTGTGTGTGTGCTTCTGCTGGTGGTTAAATGCAGCCCTAAATTTGGGATTAGGGGGTCTCCAGTGATTCCCTGGGCCCCTACAGCCAGCACATATCTAAACATCATCTCTCAAAGCCCATTCCAAAATAAAAGAAAACATAAAAAAAATCAAGACAACAGCACAAAAAGGCGGAAACGTTATTTAAAAGGTACCAGACCGCATCATTTTCCACTGATATTATATACTCCCTGCCGTATCCAAAATATATACGGGCCGCAGGCCAAGAATGTAAAAATAAAACACGTAGACTCAACATCTGGACCGAGCCTGAACAAAACCCTCATTTAATCACAGCTGAATAAAGCATTCTACCGTTCGCCCTCTGCAAGCTCTCTCTCACACACACACACGCTGACACACACGTTAGCACACACACACATGCTAACACGTGCACATGCACGCATGCAGGCACGCACACACACACATCCCTCTTCTCCCCAGCGACTATCCATGATGTAACAGAGGATCCTGTTTCACCAGAGTTTCTTCAAACGTTGACAAAACGTTTACATTCAATACTGTTTCCTCTACAATTCCCTACCTGCTTCTACTATAGCCACCCTCTACTCTGTCTGGCCTCTGTGGGCTGCTGCTGTGGCTGTGGGACGGGGGGGGGGGGTGCTATAGCTCTTACAGGGGATGAGCCATGTGGGTCGATTTGTGTGCATGTGTTACTGTGTGTGTGTATGTGTTACTGTGTGTGTGTGTATGTGTGTGTTTTTACCCAATGCTTGCCTACTGAGAGTCTGGGTCTACCAGCTGGATGTGTAGAAGTGGGTGTGTGTATTTTCTACAGCATACCTGCTTAGAGGACAGGCCAACTTCCCCTCTGGCATTTCTGTTGGCGAGGTAGTTTGGTAGTGTTAGCTGGCTGAGCTGAAAGGCAGTAAGAGTGTTTAAGTTGTGGGTTGGAGTGCTGCTCAGCGGGGAAGATGCCAAGCCCTGGCCCATTCCAAACGGAAACCTGTCCTGCTTTCAATAGACCCAGACGGGCCACGTTACAAACATGCGTGTATGTGTGTGTGTGGTGTGGGCTCAATTCTAATTGAAGGCAGTCAATTCAGGAAGGGATTTGAATTCAACATTTTGAAATTGTAAAACTTTTGATACAAACATCTTCTCTTTTCAGTTTATTGAGAAGTCATTGAAAATAAGAGCCCTTTTACTTCATGAATTGACTGCCTTCAATTCGAATTGTGTCGCTGTATTTTATGTGCCTCATTAATCAGAAAGGAACTGGCAAAGCATAATACCTTTTTACAAATATATTCAGTAATGTATGGATAACAGAGTGCATGTACTCTTCAGGGATGTTTGGGTTAATTTAAATATCTGCCTTAGTGTTTGAGAGGCTGTATCACCCTGTCCACTCTTTCTCCACACATTGGCAAGAGCACACTAGGGGTGCATTCACTAGGAACCAAACGGAAGCAAACAGACACAAACCGATGCAAGCAGAACAAAAAGGAGAGGTTGTGCGTGTGTGTGTGTGTGTGTGTTGTTTTTGTGTTCTTGGAAGGCTAGCAGAGAGGAGTTTGATGCATCAGCTCCTGATGTCTCTATTACACAGACAGAGATAGAGCTGTCAAGGAGTGTGTGTGTGTGTGTACGTATGTGTGTAGTGTGTACTATCTGAAGTCAATGCAGTAGTGACAGGGGAACAGACCAGTGCATCAAAAGCAAAGCCCACTGACAGCAGTTTACATGCTCTGTAGCCCGCCACCAGACTTCACCATTGTCAAACAATGAAGACAACACACACACAGGCAAAGACACGATAAGAGTCTGAATATCAATACATCTCAGTGGGAATGCTATGAACGACCCACACTCCCCCTCCCTCCCTCTCTCCCTCCCTCCCTCCCTCCCTCCCTCCCTCCCTCCCTCCCTCCCTCCCGCTAGCATGACATCCTAATACAACAAAGAACAAAGAATGCTTTTGGGCACTGTAATCTGACTTCTACTACTGTAATCTGATTTCTACTACAGGTAATCCACTTTCAGAACAGATATTTCAATTCCTACAAAAAGCAGTCTTCCCAAAACACACCAAAATTCGAAGTTGTTTTTATTTAATAGACCAATAATGTGTGTTTTAGGAGATTAAATATACAGGTTTATTTCTGCTGGTTGATGAGGAGATATCTTAGTTTATAGAACCAAAGTGCCTGAGGGCTTTGTCCGCCAGGGTCAATAAACATTCAGTCAATCTAAAGCCGGTTTTTATTTGTCCATGTTTATTTATTTTTAACTAGCTCTGCCAGAAAAGTGGCCATTGTTTTCTCCTCTCCTCTAAATGCTGTCTATAAGCCAGGTTGTGTCTGGTCTTAGTTGCTAATTCATCTGGCGCATCCTGATTGAATATTAATAATTCACATCAGCTCTCCCTGATGACTCATTACTGGGCCTGTTACATACAGACAGACAGACGGAGGGAGAGGTGGGGGGGGGGTGGAGAGATCATGGGAGGGAGGGAGGGAGGGAGGGAGAGAGTGAGAGAGAGAGAGGAGAGAGAGAGAGAGAGAGTGAGAGAGAGAGAGAGAGAGAGAGAGAGAGAGAGAGCGCGAGAGCAGGGGAAAAAATACGAGTTTTGATTTTTTTCCATCTAGTTTGATTCCCTTCCCCAGCAACATCATTAACCTCACACATAAACTCTATTGAGGGAAGGAATAAAGCCATGTTTAAAAAAGTCATGTTGAATTGAGTTGCAGCCTTTAGAAAATACCTCAACAATACTGGCAACTATTTACAATCTGATCTACTGAGAATCCTTTACATGTCTCTGCTTCCAACACAGTACGGCATTCAACAAACCAACACTCCCTTAGCATTATACTCTACACCCATTTCTAACTATTTTTGTATGTTTTTTAAAAAAAGAATGACACTCATACTTCCACACACATATTCCTGTAGGTAAAAAACAATGAAGATGGAGACATCTTCATTGTTGATGACACTATTGTCATGTCTCTGTCTGTCTATCTCTTGATTGTTGGTGACCCTGAGAGTCACACACACAATTAACTAGTGCTACATTTGTATCTATCTTCAAGTGACAGTGAGAGGCAGCTTAGGGTGTCAGTATGAGGGACACAGCAGTGTGAAATGGAGAAATGCCAAACTCACTGAGGAAATAGCATTAGACCATTTGAAAGGAATCTTTACAAGATGGATTTAAAAGGTGGATGAAAGAAGAAGATAATTGATTTCATGTCTGTTTTTTTTTTTTTTACCTAGCATTTAACCTTCTCTGTTGGCAGAAAGCAAATATAGGCAAAAGCAATAACTCTTCTAACTTTCTATTGTATGTGTACAGGATACTGTGGGTGTGTGGAACTGAGCGTCAAGGCAGCAGGGCATCTGTGTGTGTGTGGTGTGTGTGTGTGTGTGTGTGTGTGTGTGTGTGTGTGTGTGTGTGTGTGTGTGTGTGTGTGTCTGTGTGCACGTGTCACCAGAGGAAAAACATAACTATCTTTCTCACTTTGTTCTCACTTTCTCAATTCCTTCACTCAAAAGGTAACAGTTGGCTTTAGTTGCAGCTGCACTCACACACACTCACACACTCACACACACACTCACACACTCACACACTCACACATACACTCACACGCCCACACACACATACACACATTTAGCCCCATTAGTGGGAGTTAGAGTTGACCACTTAGCAGAGGAGTAGCTGCTGCTTTTGCAACAGCTAATGGGGATCCTAATAAAATACCAAAAAATACCTAGCGGAGTGTAGAGGTGGCAGTAGATCGATGAGAGTTAAACCTGAGGTTCACATATAAACAGCTGGATAAGACACAATCAATATCCCTGTATCCCTGCGCAACTGGTCAATACCTCATCACTCCTACACAGTCAAAAGAGCCACAGCCAGAGCGTGTGTCAGTGTGTGAGAGGTACGACAAGACACACACTGCAAGGATGGTAATGAGTCCACACACACACACACACACACACACACACACACACACACACACACACACACACACACACACACACACACACACACACACACACACACACACACACTGACCAAATAAGCCAATAGTGGTGCTGTGGTAACTCAATAAGCAGGAGCTCTGATGAAAAAGCACAACTGTGTTGCTATTGACTTTCCTGCCTGCATAGCCATCCTTTCTGGAGCTAATTCACTTGGACCTGCTCTAACATACGACCGCATGTTCACACACACACACACACACACACACACACACACACACACACACACACACACACACACACACACACACACACACACACACACACACACACACACACACACACACACACACACACACACACACACACACACACCCCACACACACACACACACACACACGCCCACATGCATACACACACACATACACACACACTCACGCTCGTACACACATGTGCACGCACACGCAGGCGCACACACACACAACACACACAATAGACCCCTCAAACTTGACCCCCCATTTTTTTATTGTTCCCCTCTAATCAGAGAGGTAGGTGCAATTAATTATGCCCCTGCACTAGACCAATTTGAATGCCCAGCCCAGGCAAGTCCAGTCTAGCCCAACCCAGCTCAGTCTAGCTCAGACCAGACCAGCCCAGCCCAGCCCAGCTCAAGACATAGCCCTAACTTTGCAACAAGAATCAGGGCTTGAGTCTGGAGCCTGGGGTTGATCTGCCACTGCAGCCCACCCAGCCCTCACCATCAGTTGGCTGGGTAGATTGACAGAGGACCCTGAGCCTGGTGCCTGGTGCCTGGTGCCTGGGGCCTGGAGCCTGGGGCCTGGTGCCTGGTGCCTGGTGCCTGGTGCCTGGAGCCTGGGGCCTGGGGCCTGATGCCTGGTGCCTGGGGCCTGGGGCCTGGGGCCTGGTGCTTGGTTCCTGGTGCCTGGTGCCTGGGGCCTGGGGCCTGGTGCCTGGTGCCTGGTGCCTAGTGCCTGGGGCCTGGGGCCTGGGGCCTGGGGCCTGGGGCCTGGGGCCTGGGGCCTGGTGCCTGGTGCCTGGTGCCTAGTGCCTGGGGCCTGGGGCCTGGGGCCTGGTGCCTGGGGCCTGGGGACTGGAGACTGTAGGAATGGGAGTGAACAGACAACAGCAGCCCCTAGTAGTGTTTTCCCATCTGGGCCAGATTTACTGGATAATATGGAGTGCATAAAGACATAAACAAAGAACAGACAAAGGCTGGAACGGTGTATCTTTACAGAACGGGAAATGAGGATTACATTTGTGAAGGTAGCATTACACACAGACACACAGACACACAGGGAGAGTGGAGGACGTAGTGGAGCTGAGAGTGAGATGAGCTGTGTGTGTGTGTGTGTGTGTGTGTTTGTGAGTGTGTGAGCTTGTATATGTGTGTTTATATCTGTGTGTGTGCGCGTGTGTGTGTAGGGGGTCAGCCGTAGAGGAGATGAAGTCCATATGCAGTGTGTTTTCTCAGCCCTGGAGGAAATGATGAGCACAGTGGAAAACCCCTGGCTATTTCACTGAGGTTTCCTTTGTGTGTGTGTGTGTCGCTGTGTATGTGGTGGGAGTATCTGTGTATATGTGCAGTATGTGCGTGTGGGTTGTGCGTGAATGTCTGTGTGTGTTCCCTATCTGAAAGTTATTATTACGGCTACCTCTAAATGCATTGGTTTTATATATCATATCACACCCTTTTCTTGAACCAGCGCGTAAGAATAAATGCATTATCGTGCCAGCTCAAGGGGTTGTGTGTGTATGTGTTTGTATGTGTGTGTGTGTGTGTGTGTGTGAGTGTGTGTGTGTGTGTGTGTGTGGTTGAGTAGCCAGCCTCCCTTCATAAGTAGGAGATGACTGTGTGACATCACTCAGCATAAGGGCTGTCTACTTTAGCGTAGGGCCGACAGGGGTGCTTCAGAAGGAGGACACACACACCCACACAAGCACACACACACACACAGTAACAATTAATATGCACTCATACATTTTTAAGACTAAATTCAATTAATGAGCGTGTAGTGAAATAGGGTCTGAGCCGACAAGCCTGGGTCTGAGCCTGAGATGACATTTCAACTAATGAAGCAGGGCTATGAAATACACAGCATCAATCAGAGAGAGAGAGAGAGAGAGAGAGAGAGGGGGAGAGGGAGAGATAAAGAGAGGTGGGAGAGAGACAGAGGTGGGTGAGAGAGAGAGAGAGAGAGAGAGAGAGAGAGAGAGAGAGAGAGAGAGAGAGAGAGAGAGAGAGAGAGAGAGAGAGAGAGAGAGAGAGAGAGAGAAATGGGAGGTGAGGGGTGGAGGAGAGATTTTCTAGCAGCTTCAGGAATTGGGGAAGTGGTTGTGCCCTCGGATCAAGGTTGAATAACGTGGCTTCTCCCACTGCATGTATCGTAGCTGAATATCGATGCTGTGTGAATATTGTAGCTTTGGCCTCATATCTAGTGTGAATATCATAGCTTGGAAAATATAGCAATGCTAATGATGAGCATAACCTTCTTCTGGTAGATGGAAAGGCGTTCCCAAAAACCTTCTATATTAAATGTTAACTACTAAATGTTAAGTAGCCCATTCCTACCTGTCAGAATGATATCATGATGATTATTTGCATTAATCCAGTGGCTATTTATTTAGCAAACGCCATCTAATGTGCAACAGAAACACTGCCGCTAGTCAAACACCTGTGCTAGGTGCCTGCACACATGAATTGAAGAGTAACTACTCTCACAAATCAACATTTCTTAGATTCACAGACCTAAAAAGTGGTCTCCTGATGTATATATATTTAACAAGTCAGTTAAGAACAAATTCTTATTTACAATGACGGCCTACCTACAGGGTCAGCCCCTGGAGCAAATTAGGGTTAAATGCCTTGCTCAAGGACACATCTGAAACCTGTGAATTTCTGACTAAGTTTATCTGTTTCAATAGTAAGCCTACTATTAGCCTACTGCACAGTACAGCTTTGGTTGGCCTGACTGTGAAAGACCAATATGGGATATATCATTAGGTCATTCAGAGTGACTGTTTCCCATAGAATCTTTCACACAGGGTGCCTTTCCTTCGTCAGATGGGCGGTTTATTTTGCCCACTTCTCCAGGCATCACTACACCACAGTTTGGCCTCATATCTAGTGTGAACATCGTAGCTTTGGCCTCATATCTAGTTTGAATATTGTGGCTTTGGCCTCATATCTAGTGTGAATATTGTAGCTTTGGCCTCTTATCTAGTGTGAATAACGTGGGACAGGACTGAGAGGATTTTCTCGTTGTCTGATCGAGAGAGAAGAATACATCTGCTGTCTGATAGCTGCTCTGATTGTCTCGGTCACTGTGCTCCATATTGGGATAAGGACGAAATGAAATAATGGCTAATAGCTTTAGCTAATTTACTGCTGCAGTTAAAGTCAGATGCATGTCTATGGCTATTACCACAGTATCATCATAAGCCTGATTATAGTGCAAGAGATGTGAGGCGAGGGGGATGTATTTGTGTGTGTGATTCTGATTATTAGTCTTATAATGTTACCCAATCCTTATCCTCGGCTTGAGTTGCCTTCTCGAAACACTCTGGCATTATTTAGATGTACACTATTCAAACTACACTACTCCTTATGCAAACAAGGGCGGACAGAGGGAGGAGAGGAAGTCACTCCCCTGCTTGTTAGTGAGAAAATGTCTCAATACCCCCTAATAAGACGATGGCAGAGAGAAATAACTGTGATTACCTAAATAACCAAAGAGTCTTCAACAGCAAATCTTTATTCTAGGATCAATACTTGTGGTTCGCTGTGCTGTAACCACACGCCTTTTCAATTTCCTCCAGCCCACAGGAATCGATACAGGTGATTAGCAGTGTTAACCCTGGGATCCCTGGCACTGATCTCTAAATCACAGCCTCTATCTTCTGCTTTCTGGTTTCTTTGAAATGACCGTAAGATTTTTTGGGCTGTACCTTGACTTTGGTGTCACCTCCCTCAAAGCAAACACATCTTAACTCACAAACTTTTCACAACACTCTGCTTGGTTTCTGATATCTCCCAAATGCTTACAACTGGACACTAATGGCTAGGTACATGCATACTTCACAACCATTGATTGTGTTTTGATGAAAGGCAGATGGAAGACGAGAGAGGAGACTTGATAATGAGTGACATCAAATGGAAAGTTGACCAATTCACCAACTTCTCCAATTAAGCATACTAGTACAGTATTGATTTGAGAGAGGATGCACCAGCTCTCCAGGAGACGACAATTGGAAATTGAGTTTTTTTATTGAGTTTTATTTATGTAACCTTTATTTAACTAGGCAAGTCAGTTAAGAACAAATTCTTATTTACAATGACGGCCTACCCAGCCAAACCCGGACGACACTGGGCCAATTGTGTGCCACCCTATGGGACTCCCATTTTTCAGAAATGTGTGTTCTCTCAAATTGTTAAGCAGAGTCCCAGTGCACTTAACCAGGAATATCTCACAGGTAATCTACTTACTGTGACATCTGAACAGGGGTCGATATACTGCTGGATGTCATCATAGCTCAACTGCATGCTGATGATGTCATCGATGACCTCATACATCTGTGCCAAAAACCGTGAGGGAAAAGCTGTTGTTATACAGTACATTTATGTCAGATAATGTCAGCGAATATACAGACAGACCAAGGCAGCAATGTTGTGCAAACAGAACGTATTATCACATGAGGTGTTTCTTGCAGGTAGGTGATACTTATTAGTAGTGGATAAAGGGCGCTCCCTATATAATATACAATTAATAATATTGAAGTAATATAATATTAATAATATTGAAGAATTAGATAACGAAACAGAAAGCAGAAAGAGAGCTTGTTAGATAGATAGATAGATAGATAGATAGGTACTTTATTGATCCCCCGGGGGGGAAATTTCATTGTCAAGCAGTTACAACAAAACACAGGGCAGGTGCAAAATGCCACAACGAAAGTACACAAAAGACAGATACACGGTACATGATACATAGAGCGGCAGTATGAAAAAGTATAGAAATACAAGATATCTGGAGTGCAAAAAAAAAGCTATAAAAGGACATTGCATAGTATGAGCGGTTGGCTGAATATGTACACTATACATTGGTGGATGTTGGATGGTTAACTATACAGGTCGATGGCAGAGAAATACTTCAGTAGCTAAAAATGCGTATGATATGAGCGAGGGTAATAATAGTTTACTTAATAGACAGACTGGGTAAATGAACAGGTAATTGAAAATTTTGCATGGTTAAATTAGCTGTACAGTTGTTGTTGCCGTGTGTGTGTGTTGGTGTGCTAGCCTCCCTGCCCTGAGTTGACCCTCTCTTAACTATCTGTACTGGGTCATCCCTCTCTCTCTCATTATCTTTGACCCACTGACAGAGCTCTACGACCGTACACACACGTCACACACACATGCATACGCACACACGTGCATGCGCACACAGGCACACACGGCACACACAGGGCTCAGTGACCTTTTTTAAACTGTCTGACTCCCGGGTCAGACCAAAGCCACCAATTAGAGAGGAGTGTGGTTGTGTTTATGAAACACAAAGAGAAAAACAAGCGGTAAAGTAGGAATAAACAGCAGACTGATCCCCTCTCCTACAGTACACCTCTCTTCACTACCTCGCTCCAGTGCATTATACAGATACAGCAATCTTTCCTCAATTCAGAAATGCTTTATTGGCATCTCTCCCTCTATCTCGTTCTCTTACACACACACACACACACACACACACACACACACACACACACACACACACACACACACACACACACACACACACACACACAGTGCACACATCTGATTCACTTTATCATCACCGCTTCTTCCTCACACTGATCCAAAACACACACACACACCCATGTCTGGAGAGAAATCTCTCTGATCCCAAAAAACCTCCAGAACAAACAGAAAACAATTCCAGGCATTCCTGCTGCTCTGGTCCTTCTAACCAGAGACCCCTGCTACACACACACACACATCCATCCAAACACACCCACCCACCCACACACACATCCACCCACCCGCCCGCACACACATCAATCCACCCGACCCACCCACCCACCCACCCACACACACATACGCACGCACGCACACACACACACACGCACACACACACACACACACACACACACACACACACACACACACACACACACGCATACACACACACACACACATGCATACACACATACACACATGCACACAGCCTGGTGAGAGTGTGAGGATGCAAGAACTGAATCCAGCATGAGAGAGAGGGATAGAGAGAGAGGGTTAGGGAGAGATGGAGATAGGGAGAGAGGGAGATAGGGAGAGAGGGAGATAGGGAGAGAGGGAGATAGGGAAAAAGGCATAGGGAGAGAGAGGGATAGGGAGAGAGGAGATAGGGAGAAAGGGATAGGAAGAGAGAGGGATAGAGGGATAGGGAGAGAGGGAGATAGGGAGAAAGGGATAGGGAGAGAGAGGGATAGGGAGAGAGGAGATAGGGAGAGAGGGATAGGGAGAGAGGGATAGGGAGAGAGGGAGATAGGGAGAGAGGAGATAGGGAGAGAGGGAGATAGGGAGAGAGGGAGATAGGGAGAAAGGGATAGGGAGAGTGAGGGATAGGGAGAGAGGAGATAGGGAGAGAGGGAGATAGGGAGAAAGGGATAGGGAGAGAGAGGGATAGGGAGAGAGGAGATAGGGAGAGAGGGATAGGGAGAGAGGGAGATAGGGAGAGAGGAGATAGGGAGAGAGGGAGATAGGGAGAGAGGGAGAAAGGGATAGGGAGAGAGAGGGATAGGGAGAGAGGAGATAGGGAGAGAGGAGATAGGGAGAGAGGGATAGGGAGAGAGGGAGATAGAGGGATAGGGAGAGAGGGATATAGGGATAGGGAGAGAGGGAGATAGGGAGAGAGGGAGATAGGGAGAAAGGGATAGGGAGAGAGAGGGATAGGGAGAGAGGAGATAGGGAGAGAGGGAGATAGGGAGAGAGGGAGATAGGGAAAAAGGCATAGGGAGAGAGAGGGATAGGGAGAGAGGAGATAGGGAGAAAGGGATAGGGAGAGAGAGGGATAGAGGGATAGGGAGAGAGGGAGATAGGGAGAAAGGGATAGGGAGAGAGAGGGATAGGGAGAGAGGAGATAGGGAGAGAGGGATAGGGAGAGAGGGATAGGGAGAAAGGGAGATAGGGAGAGAGGAGATAGGGAGAGAGGGAGATAGGGAGAGAGGGAGATAGGGAGAAAGGGATAGGGAGAGTGAGGGATAGGGAGAGAGGAGATAGGGAGAGAGGGAGATAGGGAGAAATGGATAGGGAGAGAGAGGGATAGGGAGAGAGGAGATAGGGAGAGAGGGATAGGGAGAGAGGGAGATAGGGAGAGAGGAGATAGGGAGAGAGGGAGATAGGGAGATAGGGAGAAAGGGATAGGGAGAGAGAGGGATAGGGAGAGAGGAGATAGGGAGAGAGGGATAGGGAGAGAGGGAGATAGGGAGAGAGGAGATATAGGGAGAGAGGAGATATGGAGAGAGGGAGATAGGGAGAGAAGGAGATAGGGAGAAAGGGATAGGGTGAGAGAGGGATAGGGAGAGAGGAGATAGGGAGAGAGGGATAGGGAGAGAGAGGGATAGAGGGATAGGGAGAGAGGGAGATAGGGAGAAAGGGATAGGGAGAGAGGAGATAGGGAGAGAGGGATAGGGAGAGAGAGGGATAGAGGGATAGGGAGAGAGGGAGATAGGGAGAAAGGGATAGGGAGAGAGAGGGATAGGGAGAGAGGAGATAGGGAGAGAGGGAGATAGGGAGAGAGGGAGATAGGGAGAGAGGGAGATAGGGAGAGAGAGGGATAGGGAGAGAGGAGATAGGGAGAGAGGGATAGGGAGAGAGGAGATAGGGAGAGAGGAGATAGGGAGAGAGGGAGATAGGGAGATAGGGAGAAAGGGATAGGGAGAGAGAGGGATAGGGAGAGAGGAGATAGGGAGAGAGGGATAGGGAGAGAGGGAGATAGGGAGAGAGGAGATAGGGAGAGAGGAGATAGGGAGAGAGGGAGATAGGGAGATAGGGAGAAAGGGATATGGAGAGAGAGGGATAGGGAGAGAGGAGATAGGGAGAGAGGGATAGGGAGAGAGGGAGATATGGAGAGAGGGAGATAGGGAGAGAGGGAGATAGGGAGAAAGGGATAGGGAGAGAGAGGGATAGGGAGAGAGGAGATAGGGAGAGAGGGATAGGGAGAGATGGAGATAGGGAGAGAGGGAGATAGGAAGAGAGGGAGAGAGGGATAGGGAGAGAGAGGGAGAGAAAACAGGAGGGGGAGAAAGATAAGAAAAGGGGGATGAAGTGAAGGACAGAATGGCAGCAGACAGAAAGAGAAAATCTGTCAGAAACTGATACAATATTGGCGCTACTAAACAAAGACTCTGTAATAGGCAAAATAAATGAAGTGGGGGAAAGGAGAGAGATGAGTAGGAAAGAAGTCACCAGCTAATGGGTGCTGGTGTCCAAAACCCTGGGATAAAAGAACGATACAGCATCTTTTTAAACATTGTGATTTGACTTTGAACAAAGTGACTTTTGAAGTGAAAGAAGCCGTTTCCCCCCTTTCTCTTTTTTCCTCTCCTTCCCTCCATAGTTTAATGCTCCCTGCTCTATCATGTAAATCCCCATTCAAATTAGGGCGGTATTAGAGCCCTCAGCGCTAATGTCAGAGAGGCAGAATGAGATGGGGGACTTAAGCACCTAACGAACAATGAAATTCCAAAGCCTTGGGACAGGACAATTAAGAAGCAGGCTTAGCCAATGATGAAAATGTATTGCTATCTAATACATATTTCTATTTTCTGAACACTAACCAATTTGAATGTGATTAAGGGGGGTTGGGGGTGGTGGGGGGGAGGGGTCATTAAAGAGGCGGCTGGCTCTCAGAGGTTGCTGGGAAAAGGCCCTTTTGATGTTAAATTACAAATACGGAGGAGAAAGTCCCCTTTATTGTATTTTTTGGGGCTGTGTATTGTTTTCTGTGGTTACCCTTAAACGGCTTAGTTAACCCTGCGCTGGCTGGCTGGAAGAGAGGGAGAGCTGGAGAAGTGGTAATGAGAGGGGCAGAAAGGGAGAGAGAGAGAAGGGGGGTGAGACGTACAGCATGGGCTGTGCTGTGCTGTTTATTGCTTTTATCTGAATGAAAGCATCCATCCATTGTTTGCTTCTCGTCCACGTCTCTCTCTCTCTAACCTGCTCTTCCTGGCTGTGACAGTGGCTCAGGGAATAGACTGTAGAAGTACAGAAGCTAAGAGAAGTTACTGGGGAAGAGGGAAGGACAGAGTGACTGGGGATGTCTGAATAGACCGTTAGAGCCAAGATGGATGTCTTGAATTGCCCCCCCCCCCCCCCAGTTTTAAATTGATGGATTAGAATGTGTCCCAATCCAACTGTTCTGGACAGATAGAGTAGGCTTGATGATTATACTGAAACTGCTTTGTGAAACAATCCCATTTTAGCTTATTTATCAATTGTTACAATGTATAGACGGGGCTAGGGGTTATTTATCTATTTTAGGCTATAGTGGGCTTTAGTTTTTGAGATACCCCGACCCGATATATAACAAAGCACAATAATATTATTCCATATCTGTAAGGCCTTCCATATATGAAATGGATGGTTGTATAACATTTCTTTTTACTTCAAAGTGGTTAAATTTATAGATTGTGATACACTCCCTTAACTAAAACAGTGCAGAATAATGCCAGACTGGAGGGGCTCATGTAACCCAATATTGCAAGCTCTGTTATTGTTACAATTTAAAATGCAAATATTAAATTGTCAGCTACATATACAAACCAACATCATTAGGATATCTTAAAGCATTCTGGGAGTATAGATCTGTAAACACACAGATGATGCAATCATCTACCTTCTGCAGAGGGCCTACTCTCACTTGGACAGGTTGCACTGTGAGGGTTATGTTTTTTGACTTCTCCAGTGCCTTCGACACCATTCAGCCCCTGCTACGGGGTGAGAAGATGAGGAGGATGAAAGTAGAAGCACCCTTAGTCTCCTGGGTTACGGACTACCTGACCGGTAGGCTACAATTTGTGCTGCTACAGAGATGTGTGTTAGGACGGGCAGCGAGCAACACAGGGGCCCCCAAGGGAATGGTCCTGTCCCCCTTCCAGTTCACCATCTACACCTCGAATTTCAGATATAACTCTGAAACATGCCACCTACAGAGGTTCTCTGATGACTCTGCAATTGTAGGCTGCATCGGGGTGGGCAGGAGGAGGAGTACAGGAGCACAATCAATGACTTTGTGTTGTGGTGTGAGCAGAACCACCTTCAGCTCAACATCAGCAAAACAAAGGAGATGGTGGTGGACTTTAGGAGAACTAAGGCCAAACTGACTGCAGTCCCTATACATGGTATGGATGTGGAAATGGTTGGGTCATACAAGTTCCTGGGAGTCCATATGGACAACTGGCTGGAATGGGCTGGTAACACCGGGGCTCTGTACAAAAAGGGCCAGACCTGACTCTATTTTCTGACGAGCCTCAGGTCCTTCAACGTGGGCAGTAAACTACTGCATTCTTTCTACCAGTCTTTTTTGCAGTGGTGTGTTGGGGCACCAACATAAAGGCCGGTGATGTTTCTCAGATAAATAAGCTGATCAGGAAGGCTAGCTCTGTTCTGGGGATTAACCTTGACACTCTAGAGGAGGTGATGGAGAGAAGGTAGATATTTAGTCATTCACTCATACTATGCAATGCGTTTCTATAGCTTTTTGCACTCCAGACTTTTTCATACTGCCGCACTATGTATCATGTATCGTGCATCTGTCTTCTGTTTATTTTTGTTCTGGCATTTTGCACCTGCCCTGTGTTTTTTCGTAGCTGCTTGGCGAAGAAATTTCCCCTCAGTGACCAATAAAGTATCTATCTATCTATCTATCTATCTATCTATCTATCTATCTATCTATCTATCTATCTATCTATCTATCTATCTATCTATCTATCTATCTATCTATCTATCTATCTATCTATCTATCTATCTATCTATCTATCTATCTATCTATCTATCTATCTATCTATCTATCTATCTATCTATCTGTCTATCTGTCTATCTGTCTATCTGTCTGTCTGTCTGTCTGTCTGTCTGTCTGTCTGTCTGTAATACATCTTCATAGTTGTTTGTTTGTTTATGTAGGACAGACAACTGTGTTTGTGGGATATTGTTGTGTATAGGTTATTTTGAGCGCACACACTTTGCGGTTGCGCTCTTTTGCTCTGGTTTATTGTTTTTGGTTCCTCAAATAAAGATGAGAGACTACTACAGCGCTGCGCCTTGGTTCTTGCCTACACCCAGCTGTGACAGAATATCCCACCAAAATCGGTCAAGCAGCGCTACACCATGAAGGAGGACCTTCATTGTCCAGCCCTGGAATCAACGCAGGATCCAGGGCAGCGTCAACGTCGACGGGCACAACATTGGCAAGGCAGGAGACAGACCAGGCAAGTAGGTACGTCCAGTGCCAGCCTCCCGCACCAGACCTCCAGTGCGCATCCCCAGCCCGGTACGTCCAGTGCCAGTCTCCCGCACCAGACCTCCAGTGCGCATCGCCAGTCCGGTACATCCAGTGCCAGCCTCCCGCACCAGGTCTCCAGTGCGCATCCCCAGCCCGGTTGCTCCTGTACCGGTTCATAGCCTGGTAGTGTCAGTGCCGGTACCTAGGCCCGTAGTGCCAGTACCGGTTCCTAGCCCGGTAGTGCCAGTACCGGTACCAAGCCCGGTAGCGCCAGGATTGGTTCCCAGCTCGGTAGCTCCAGTGCCGGTACCTAGCCCGGTAGTGCCAGCGCAGGTTCCTAGGCCGGTAGCGCCAGTGCCGGTTCCTAGCCCGGTAGCACCAGTGCCGGATCCTAGCCCGGTGGCTCCAATGCCGACCCGGTGGCTCCAGTGCCTATCCCTGGCCCGGTAGCCCCAGTGCCTGTCCCCGGCCCCCCAGTGCCGGTTCCTGGCTCGATGGCGCCAGTGCCGGTTCCCGGCTCGGTGGCACCAGTGCCTGTCCTCGGCCCGGTGTCCGGTCCAGCTCCTGTCCAGCTCCGGAGGAGGAGCCTCCTGACCCAGTGCCACGTCCTGCTCCGGGGTTGGAGCCGCTGCCGGACCGGGTGCTACATCCTGTGCCGGGGGGCCGGAGCCGCCACTGACACCAGTTTCCCTCCCTGATCCTCCCAGTGGATGTTCCGGGTCTTGCGGCCGGGAGTCCGCACCTTTGGGGGGTGGGTACTGTCAGGGCCTGACAGTAGAGTTCTAGGCAAACTCTATGGTAAATTTCTGTTTGGTTCCCAATTAGAGGCAGCTGCTATGCATTGTCTCTAATTGGGGATCCTATTTAAGGTCCTTGCTTTCCCACCTGTGTTTGCGGGATATTGTTGTGTATAGTTCTTTTGAGCTCACACACTTTGCGGTTGCCCTCTTTTGTTCTGGTTTATTGTTTTTGGTTCCCCAAATAAAGATGACGAACTACTACAGCGCTGCGCCTTGGTTCTTGCCTACACCCAGTCGTGGCATATCCATTTCTTATATGTTTTTTATGCCTCTGGTAGAGGTATCTAAAAGTTTTGGGGGACTAGCTACTAGCTAGACAAACTAATAGCCTATTACTCTCTCTACTTGGTGTGTGAGGGTGGGGGGATTGGGAGAAACATCATCAGTGTGTTTTCACTGGAAGAAAACTGGGAAAATGTTGGATCTGGGTTTGGAATGCCGGAATTCTGAGAAGCGGGAACAACGCTTCCTTTGTTATTTACCCTTCCTAGAAACAGAGCGGGACCATGATTCAGGTTGGAGAGAAGAGGAGTGCGACACGCATACATCTCCCCTCAGCAACACATTCATTCCCTGTAATAGATGCGCTCTCAGGCCCTAGTTTAGAGGGGATAAAGGACATTTTCATTAACTTTCTTTATATTTAATGTTCAATTAGTCATGGGTATAACCGGACCATAATCAGATGGAAATATGGGCAGGAATTAATGCCCCGGCAGGGAGACAGACCAGGGGATTGGTATGCACCAAACGCATGGGCACACTCACTGGGTGTGTGTGGTGTGTGTATGTGCATGTGCGTGTGTGTGTGCACCCGAACTCACAGACAAACATGAACATGCGTATTTGCAACATGAAGGTCTCATAAATATGTTTACACAAATGAACAGACATATTTACATAGACTCCTAAATGTTCCAAGTGGAGCGATGCTTGTGGAGAACGAGAGAAGAGAAGAGAGACGGCTCAGGAGAGGATAAAGAGAGGTTGGATAGATGTGGAAAATAGAGAAATCAATCAGGTTATTATGTGGGTGAGAGAAGCTTTCATCAGGCTTACAAAGTGTTTAGTGTCTGTGTGTATGTGTGTGTGAGAGAGAGAGGTGTGTGTGTGTGTGTGACTGATGCAGTGTGTTGTGTTGCATGTCACGCTGAATGATAGGATTACTCGTTTCCCCTCAGCAGTACACAAATCACACTTTCATCCTCATCATTTAGTCTTTCCAGGGTTAAGTGTCTGAGCTCTGTGTGTGTGCGCATATTTTTGTGTGTGTGTGTGTGTGTGTGTGTGTGTGTTTGTGTGTGTGTGTGTGTGTGTGTGTGTGTGTGTGTGCGTGCGTATGAGTGGTTATTAAAATGAAATTGAATGAGATGTCTATGTACAGTAAAATTATACAGACATATTTTTCAGAAGTCTTCACCATTGAAAACACACATCTGGATTGGTGTCAATTCTGGATGAATTATGATGTTACAGTAAGTGTTATTTTCTTTACTTGTTTTAGATATATGCTTGTTTTTGAAATTCCATTACACTTCTAAGTTACTCGTACTGTTTGTTGTCGTGTGTGTGTGTGTGTGTGTGTGTGTGTGTGTGTGTGTGTGTGTGTGTTTGTCTGAGTGCAGGCCCATATGAACCAGAGGCAAAGCCACATCCTTTCAGATGTCATTCTGTAACTCAGAGCGATATAAAAGATAAGACACACCCAGCGATATGCATTGACACACACTCTCTCAGTCTCTCTCTAGGGACAGGGGAGGGGTTGAGGAAACTGAACATAGAGGGAAGGAGAAGGGACAGTAGTAGAAGACAGGGTGAAGAAGGGAATGACGGGAAGGATGGAGTGGAGGATGAAGAGGGAGGTGAAAGGATGGAGAGATTTCCCCAAAATAATTTGAGATAAAGTGTGCGCGCGCGAGAGAGAGAGAGAGAGAGAGAGAGAGAGAGAGAGAGAGAGGGGCCCTCTGAGTCAGGGGATTCCCCTCTGTCTTCCGACCCTAAAGAAAGACAAGGATTGAGCCAGTGACTCACACACAGACACACTAGCATCCACACAACAAGTTACTGGCTCTAAGAGTTATGAGGGGTTATCGTCCTACAATGGTTGGGGTCAGGAAAAATCCCCTCCCGCCCCACAGTAAATCTCCACGGAGTGTCTCTCCATTCCCACACACACATACACGGTTACACACAAGCATACACACAAGCACACACACGCACGCACACACACACACACACACACACACACACACACACACACACACACACACACACACACACACACACACACACACACACACACACACACAGAGACTCACACACAGAGACACACAGACACACACACAAGCATTCACCAAGCAGTTGTCATTCTGTGACAAGGCCTATAAATTTCTCTAATTGAAGAGTCATTGGGGGAGGAGTGAAAAGGGGTTGGGGGAGTGATGGAGTTAGGCAGGCTGGGGAGAAAGGTGAAAACATGAGAGGAGAGATTTGGTGAGGGTGGGGGAGTGGTGGCTTCAGGAGGAAAGGGGTAAGAGAGGGGGTTTAACAGCCGGATGACAGGGGTGAGAGAGGGGGTTTAACAGCAGATGAAAGGGGTGAGAGAGGGGGTTTAACAGTGGGATGAGAGGGGTGAGAGAAAGGGTTTAACAGCCGGAAGACAGGGGTGAGCGAGAGGGTTTAACGGCCTGATGACAGGGGTGAGAGAGGGGGTTTAACAGCCTGATGACAGGGGTGAGAGAAAGGGTTTAACAGCCGGAAGACAGGGGTGAGAGAAAGGGTTTAACAGCCGGATGACAGTGGTGAGCGAGGGGGTTTAACAGCCTGATGACAGGGGTGAGAGAAGGGGTTTAACAGCCGGATGACAGGGGTGAGAGAGGGGGTATAACAGCCGGATGACAGGGGTGAGAGAGGGGGTTTAACTGCCGGATGACAGGGGTGAGATAGGGGGTTTAACAGGCTGATGACAGGGGTGAGAGAGGGGGTTTAACAGCCGGATGACAGGGGTGAGAGAGGGGGTTTAACAGCCGGATGACAGGGGTGAGATAGGGGGTTTAACTGCCGGATGACAGGGGTGAGATAGGGGGTTTAACTGCCGGATGACAGGGGTGAGAGAGGGGGTTTAACTGCCGGATGACAGGGGTGAGATAGGGGGTTTAACAGGCTGATGACAGGGGTGAGAGAGGGGGTTTAACAGCCGGATGACAGGGGTGAGAGAGGGGGTTTAACAGCCGGATGACAGGGGTGAGAGAGGGGGTATAACAGCCGGATGACAGGGGTGAGAGAGGGGGTTTAACAGCCGGATGACAGGGGTGAGAGAAGGGGTTTAACAGCCGGATGACAGGGGTGAGAGAGGGGGTTTAACAGCCTGATGACAGGGGTGAGAGAGGGGGTTTAACAGCCTGATGACAGGGGTGAGAGAGGGGGTTTAACAGCCGGATGACAGGGGTGAGAGAGGGGGTTTAACAGCCTGATGACAGGGGTGAGAGAGGGGGTTTAACAGCCGGATGACAGGGGTGAGAGAGGGGATTTAATAGCCTGATGACAGGGGTGAGAGAGGGGGTTTAACAGCCTGATGACAGGGAGGAGAGGGAGGGTTTAACAGCCGTACACACAGAGTACATGAGTAATGTAGCTAACTAGCATCTCTCCTGAGGAGACCAGCAACCAGTTGGACAGACATTATACACATGCACACATACACCAAAGTAGCTATAGGAGGACAGGCTCATTGTAATGTCTGGAATGGAATGAATGAAACGAAGCCAAACATGTGGTTTCCATATGTTAGATATGTTTGATACTGTTCCATTTATTCCATTCCAGCCATTACAAAATCATATCAATCAAATCAAATGTTTTTTGTCACATACATAGACTAACAGTGAAATGCTTACTTACGGGTCCATTTCCAACAATGTAGAGTGAAAGATAATATAAAAATAAAAAATTAAATATATATAGTGACACGAGGATTACATCCACAGTGAATAACTAATACAAATAAAGAGTAAAAATAACATGGCTATATACAGTGAGCCCTTTCTCCTATAGCTCCTCCCACCAACGTCCTCTGACACACACATACATCAGAGCAGTGCTGAGGGAAACTTCACTGAGCTCGCTGCAGAAGTGTCACTAATGACCATAGATCAATGTAAGGCTTGATGTAAGGTTTGTAAGGTTTGCTAATTGTAAATAATGTAAGGCTTGATTAGGGTCATCAATGTAAGGATTTGATATGGGTCAGTCCTCAATTTAAACATTGATAAGGGTTATCAATTTAAGGTTTGATAAGGAGCATCAATGTAAGGTTTGATAAGGAGCATCAATGTAAGAATTGATAAGGGTTATCAATGTAAGAATTGATAAGGGTTATCAATGTAAGAATTGATAAGGGTCATCAATGTAAGAATTGATAAGGGTCATCAATGTAAGAATTGATAAGGGCCATCAATGTAAGAATTGATAAGGGTCATCAATGTAAGAATTGATAAGGCTATCAATGTAAGAATTGATAAGGGTTATCAATGTAAGACTTGATAAGGGTCATCAATGTAAGAATTGATAAGGGTCATCAATGTAAGAATTGATAAGGGTCATCAGTGTGGGGACTGATAAGGGTCATAAATGTGGGGACTGATAAGGGTCATAAATGTGGGGACTGATTAGGGTCATAAATGTAAGAATTGATAAGGGTCATCAATGTAAAAATTGATAAGGGTCATCAATGTAAGAATTGATAAGGGTCATCAATGTAAGAATTGATAAGGGTTATCAATGTAAGAATTGATAAGGGTCATCAATGTAAGAATTGATAAGGGTCATCAATGTAAGAATTGATAGGGGTCATCAATGTAAGAATTGATAAGGGTCATCAATGTAAGAATTGATAAGGGTCATCAGTGTGGGGACTGATAAGGGTCATCAGTTTGGGGACTGATAAGTGTCATCAGTGTGGGGACTGATATAGAAGAAGCAGACATTTTAGATATAAAAATAGAGTCTAGCTATCTAGCTTTGTTAACAGTGACTATATCAGACTACCTTTTTAAATGGGGACAATAGGACCTGGTAGGAGAATGGTTGTGTTTGATGCACATGCACATTATATTGTGGGTAAGACTCCACTCCACAACCCAACCTTAATGTGTTAAATTGTACATAATGAATAACTGAATGGAAGATAACTGTTATAACGTGCCTTTAGACAAGGCCACCTGTGGTCTGGTTCTATCTTAGAAAGAGAGGCACAACAATTATTCTAACTGAAAATCTGTAGAATCTGTGGCTTGGAAATCAATGATTAATGTGTGTATTTTGATAAATGTCCTCTAAATATGACTATATTACAATAAATACATAAACAAACAATGTCATGATTGAACTCTTCATTCATAGTCACAAAAAAATACAGCAGCAGTTCCCAAACTAGGGTGATATGAAAATAGGGTCGCGGGAGAATCTCCCAAAATCCTGAGAACAAATAATAATCCAAAAACAGTCTTTGATTCTCAAAATCATTGTATTGTGTTAACCTTAAAAATCAAAATTTAAATTATTCAAATCTAATATGATAATAGGATAATTTGTAATTGACTTTCATAGAACCACGTTAAAAGTATATGATGGTGAGTTGAGAAGACAATCAGAAATACTTTTTTTGTCATAGCCCCACATAAAAAAGTTAACAATGGCTGTGAATTAGATATTTATTTTCACATGGTTGGGGTTGGAAGAATTTTCAGATATCAAAATGGGGTCGTGGGACAAAAAAGTTTGGGAACCCCTGGAATACAGTCTTCTTTTAGTGCCTGCCTCCATGCTTGTTAAATTCCACCCTTTTTCGAACAATTTCATGCACCAATTAACGCCCTGCTGGTTCCAAGATAACAGAGAAACATGGAGAAACCAGGATCCTTTTTGGTAAGATTCACTTTGAGTTCATTAACTGCTTGAATTAATTAAAAATAAACAGGATAAATTGACCACGAATGCAATTTTGGTGGAAAGTAATTAAGTGTCATTTCTATTACAGTGTAAGCTGTCTAAACCATAGGTCAAATCTGCATCTCCCACTCCTGAACTTGGAGGCTTTGTGCCAGTCTTTCTTCCTGGGAGAGGCCTGGGAGTTGAACACATGCGATTACGGAGGTAATTTGGATGAAGGCCCACTTGAGTTGGCTTGGCACTCGTGATACTATCAGCTTCACAATTAACCAACACAAACAGATAACCTCCACATCTCTGCTAGCAGTAGCACTTCTAATAGCCTGCTGCCGCTAACCAACACACACACACACACACACACACACACCACACACACACACACACACACACACACACCAAATACATGCACATACACACCAAACACATGCACGCATACACACATGCACACACAACCCAAATACACTGCAGGGATTTCTGCCCAATTAACATGCATGCAAAGCAATTTAGAGGCCAACAAGAAGTTTTTTGTCTGGCTGCTCCGGGGTAATTTAACTCTTCTGTCGCTCTCTACACAACATTGGGATGGAGGGAGGGAAGGGAAAGAGAGAGGGGGAGAAGAGCGGGCTAGAAAAGGAATGGATTTCTTGATTAAAACTAGCCTTTTCCCCCTCTTTAGCGCTTGCAGGCGTGTGGCACTGTAGCTCCATACACACAATAAACATGCAGGGAATCCATATGTCCTGATACAGACACAGGCATCATTGTTAATTCCCTTCATTAGCCTCTTCCTACCAAGCAAAGATGTAATTTGTGGTGGTCTTTTAGCTGGCTGCTGCTGGGAGAAATTCAATTGACGGTTGTTTCGCCACACACCGATTTCTCTGTCATTCACGTCTGACTGTCTCGCCTCTTACACGCTGCTCAATAAATCAACAAAGATTACACACAGATGCTGATGGGCCATCAAACAGGGCCTTCCCTCTCGTCTCTCTCTCTCTCTCTCTCTCTCTCTATGATCAATTTAAATGTTTCTTATTCACACCTTTTCTTCTTCTTTTCCTATGATTAACAAAACAGAATATATATATTAACAGAAACGAACTGTTATATATTAACAGAACAGAACTGTTATATATTAACAGAACAGAACTGTTATAGAGTAACAGAACAGGACTGTTATATATTAACAGAACATAACTCTTATATATTAACAGAACAGGACTGTTATATATTAACAGAACAGGACTGTTATATATTAACAGAACAGGACTGTTATATATTAACAGAACAGGACTGTTATATATTAGCAGAATGGGACACCATAAAGAATACACTATTTTAATTATTTATTTTATACAGTCTATCTAAATGCAGGCCTACCTATCTAACTGCAGGCATATCTATCTAACTGCAGGCCTACCTATCTAACTGCAGGCCTATCTATCTAACTGCAGGCCTACCTATCTAACTGCAGGCCTACCTATCTAACTGCAGGCCTACCTATCTAACTGCAGGCCTACTTTGTGTTGTGGTGTGATTAGAACCACCTTCAGCTCAACATCAGCAAAACAAAGGAGATGGTGGTGGACTTCAGGAGAACCAAGGCACAACTGACTGCAGTCCCTATACAGGGGATGGATGTGGAAATGGTTGTGTCATACAAGTTCATGGGAGTCCATATGGACAACAGGCTGGAATGGGCTGGTAACACCGGGGCCCTGTACAAAAAAGGCCAGAGCCGAGGAGGCTCAGGTCCTTCAACGTGTGCAGTAAACTACTGCATACCTTCTACCAGTCATCTTTTTTGCAGTGGTGTGTTGGGGAGCAAACATCAAAGCCGGTGATGCTTCTCGGGTAAATAAGCTGATCAGGAAGGCTAGCTCTGTTCTGGGGATGAGCCTTGACACTCTAGAGGAGGTGGTGGAGAGACGGATCCTGGCCAAACTGCTGGCCATCATGGACAACGTCACCCACCCTCTGCACGCTATGGTTATGACGCAGAGGAGCACTTTCAGTCACAGACTGATCCCACCACGGTGTGCCAGAGAGCGCTACAGGAGGTCCTTCCTGCCGGCGGCTATTAGACTATATAATGCCTCACCGGGGTGCCGTGCCGTCGGCAACATAGATCTGGAACTGTTGGGGTGCTAGGACCTAGTTTAACAATTATGCATCCATCCGTGAGTAACTCTGGTCCGTCAGCACTCATTCACTCAGGACCTATTTAATCATGCAGGTCTGTATATACATACTCATGTACAGTTGTTATATCATATCACGTGCAATATTGCTAGTAATTCTTGGACCTAACTTACGTAGGCATTCACTCACTCAGGAATGCATATTAGTATCCTGTCTGTTGCAACTTTTTCTCATTACTTTTAGTATATCGAATGTACAATACGTGCAGTTGTCTGTAATTCAACCCTGCACACTAAGGACTGTATTTTAAGGGAATTACTATTATTACCCCAAATTATATCATACACACATTTAGTTATTAAAGTATCTCTTCCTGTCATTTACCTGTACAGTTTGTGTAACCATGCAAAATGTTCACTTACCTGTTCATTTAGCCAGTCTGTCTATTAAGTAAACTATTATTACCCTCGCTCATATCATACGCATTTTTAGCTACTGAAGTATTTCTCTGCCATCGACCTGTATAGTATAGTTAACCATCCAACGTCCACCAATGTATAGTGGTACTCCAGATATCTTGTATTTCTATACTTTTTCATACTGCCGCTCTATGTATCATGTACCATGTATCTGTCTTTTGTGTACTTTCGTTGTGGCATTTTGCACCTGCCCTGTGTTTTGTTGTGGCTGCTTGACAAAGAAATGTCCCCCCGGGGGATCAATAAAGTATCTATCTATCTATCTATCTATCTATCTATCTATCTATCTATCTATCTATCTATCTATCTATCTATCTATCTATCTATCTATCTATCTATCTATCTATCTATCTATCTATCTATCTATCTATCTATCTATCTATCTATCTATCTATCTATCTATCTATCTATCTATCTATCTATCTATCTATCTATCTATCTATCTATCTATCTATCTATCTAACTGCAGGCCTACCTATCTAACTGCAGGCCTATCTATCTAACTGCAGGCCTATCTATCTAACTGCAGGCCTACGTATCTAACTGCATGCCTATCTATCTAACTGCAGGCCTACCTATCTCTAGCTCCCACCTTCCCTGTCAGTCTTCCATTCCCTCCCCAATCCTCTGTTTCTACACCTAATTAAACCAAAAGTCAGTTTCAATTAGACAGCCTTTTCCCATACACGCCTTTATGCTAAAATTAATTAGTCAATTAGCCAATGAACATGTGAGCAGGTCTATGTGTTAACGAGGCTTTTACAGGCTGCAGTAACCCTGAAGTAACAACAGACAGGCAGTCTGCTGCAGCCACCCAGGGAACACTTTATACACCGCTCCCATACACCACTGCTACACACACACAAGCACACACACACACACACACACACACACACACACACACACACACACACACACACACACACACACACACACACACACACACACACACACACAAACACACTAAAGCAGTGATTGTTGGTCCAGCTGTAATAATGTGTATCTGTTCTCTGTCTCCTGTATAAATATGAATGAGAGAGTCGTTGTAATGGCTCCTGGTTCAAATAAACACACCCAGACACACACATCACTGCTTCCCTCTACCCTAAATCATATCTGAATATAGGTTACAGGACACTTCCTCACTGCCAATGGATGTATGTGTGTGTATGACAGAGATATATATATACATATATTTATAGAGAGAGAGATAGAAAGAGATTCTTCAGAAAGCTGGTTGGCTGGAGCTAGGGAGGGAGGAGGGAGAGTTGGGGGATGAGCGGGAAGGGGAGAGGTGGGGGAGTTATGGGTGAAGGGATAGAGGGGGAGCTGTTATGTGTGAGGGTAGGGGGAGGGAAGAGAAGGGGGGTTATTTTGGGTTGAGGGGGAGGAGGAGGAAGAGAGGGTGGAAGGGTGAGTAAGGGTTTAGCTAGGAGCGGTCTCTGATTGTCAGCAAAGGGCCCAAAAAAGGACCTTTCATTTTTCAAACACACACACACACTAGCCCTGGCAGCAGAGAGTTCCCTGTCAGAAAGAGAGCTGGCCTCCTTGAGAAAGTTTATTTTCTCGTTCCGTCACTCTAAACAATCCCTTAAAAGGGAGAGCAGATGTTTATAGGCCTTCACAAACCAAACAGTGCCTCTCTGACACACACACACACACAAACACACACACACACACACACACACACACACACTCACACACACACACACACACACACACACACACACACACACACACACACACACACACACACACACACACACACACACACACACACACACACACACACACACACACACACACACACAGAGGATAGAGAAAGAGGCATGTGATTCTGATGTAAGTGTGACAGAGGGATGAGATAGAAGTGGAATGGGGAGAATGGAGTCCGACAATCCAGGGATTACATCTAAATCAAAAATTATCACTAAAATTTAACAACCCATATTTGACATCAATAATGGTTGGAACACTTACAGTATATTACAGATGGCTGGGTGTGGTTTCATGTCAAACTATCCAATGGAAATGTCTGTGAGGTTACCACTGTACAGTATCTTTGAGTTAACAGGGACTTATGGGAGGTGTGTGTGTGCCTTAACACGGTGGAGGGAGTACTCTGTGTTTTAGAACTCTCGTTTTGAAAGGTTCATTAAAAGCACTGCTCTCTGCCTCTGTCTACTGAGCCACAGTGTTTTAGTGTAAACACACAGTCGCCTTTTCCCCTTACATGGGCATGCACACAGCATGCTGCAGAAACACCAAAGGCCGAGTGTTGCTGTGTGGAGGTGTGTATGTGTGTGTGGAGGTGTGTGTGTGTGTGTAGGTGTGTCGGGTAAATATGTGTGTGTATGTGAATGTCCCATTCCAAAAGGGTGAGTGGTATTGTAAGATGAAAAGCCTTGTGCTGTATAAATATCCCACTGGAACTTTGGGCTTTACTATGTCACGCACACACACACACACACACACACACACACACACACACACACACGCACACAGACACACACACACACACACACACACACACACACACACACACACACACACACACACACACACACACACACACACAAAAGTGGGAGAGAGAGAGAGAGAGAGAGAGACAGAGACAGAGACACAGACAGAGACTGAGATAGAGACAGAGACAGAAAAATAGCAAATATGTAATCTTAATAGTGAAAGTGTCTGAAAGTGTATGTTCAGAAACATATACTATATCAAAGGCCTTTAGAAGTATGATATGAAAATGTTAATGTGGTCTGTGGCTGACATTGACTATGTGACTCTATCTAAAAGGCCTTATGGTCATGCACGGTATCACTTGTGTTTTACATGGCTGGGTGTAACTATTCGTTACTTTCAAAGCGATGATGCAGAAAGAAACAGGACTTGTTTCTGACTGCAGTGACACTTTCTGAAGTTAGTTACCCCTATCTGAGTCCAGACGCAGCAGACAATTGATGTTCTAGTGTTTTTATAGCCTGAAGAAAGTAGAGCCCCACAGTACAGGATAATATAATGTGTCTTTATGATATGCAACTTTCGCTCTTTGAACAGTGGGGAGATGGGGTGGTGAGTCGAGGGGGTGGGGGGTGTCTTTGTAATGAGGTCTCATCCGTCTCTTTGACCGTCACACACACGCACACGCCCACACACGCACACGCAGACATACACACACTCCATCTGACACTGGAGACTCTCAAGGCACTGAACACTCAGATTAAGAACGGATGACCATGAAAAATTAACAGGTTTATCTCGCCTTACTCTCGTCTTCTCTCTCTCCTTCTTCCCTCTCTCACTCTATACCTCCAGCTCAATTATATATTTTCAATTCCACTCCCTCTCTCCCTCTAAGCTCTAGGGAGACAGAGAGAGAATAGAGCTGTGATTAAGTTGATAAATTCCGGATAATAAAAACAGAATGCCTATCGTTCTCTCTTCTCTCCGTTTGGTGGGAGAGTCTTTTCTCTACCGCTCCCTCTCTCTCTGCTCTGGGCAGTGTGGACAGGGATAGTGAGAGAGAGAGAGAATGGATGGATGATATGGAAAGACCAAGAGAGAGGGGATGTTTGAAGGACGTGCAATAAGCAGACGTACTACACATAACCTGTCTTGTTATATCGACCCAGACTCCTGAATGACTACTTCTTAATGTTATTGGAGCCATACAAATCTCAGAGAGGATATACATACTATACGTTATACTGCATGCTGATAAACTAGCCTACATATCGGCAGGTAGCTGAGTGGTTAGAGCGTTGGGCCTGTAACCGAAAGGTTGCTGGATTGAATCCCCGAGCTGACAAGGTAAAAACCTGTCGTTCTGCCCCTGAACAAGGCAGTTAACACTGTTCCTAGGCTGTCATTGTAAATAAGAATGTGTTCTTAACTGACTTTCCTAGTTAAATAAAGGTTAAATAAATAAAAAATGGCTAGAGAGGGGAGGTTCAGCTAGCATTAGTTCAGTCTCTGCCGCTAAGCTAGTGTCAGTTTTACTGGGGAGGTTTGCATGTTTTTCCCTGATTAATTCTGTTGTTGTTTTGTGTGAGTTCTTTTTATGAGCAGTGATGTTTGTCATTGATTTTTATTAGCCTGTGTGTAATGGGAACTTCGTGACATTGTTGTTAAGGATCTGTCTGAAGAACAACTGAACCCAAACAGCCTTCTAAATAGATTAACATTAAAGTGATACTTTGGGATTCAACATTAAAGTCCAGACACTCAAACTAAAAAGACAACAACACTCTGCTTCTGGTAAAGCAGCTTCGAGTGACTCACTTTTCCTCTCTATTCCTCCCTCCCTCCATCCTTCGATCACTCCATCACACAGACAGAAAACCCACACTTGCACACAAGTACACACACATACAAACAGAAACGCGCACATTCTCAATCTCATAGACACACACATGAACCAATATTTCTCCAAACCCCAGAGAGGAGAGCTTAAGTCCCGTTTAGTCCCTGGCCATTGCAGCTGTGTACATATTCCCTGCTCCAGTCCAGACATACTCTGTAGTAGCAACAGAAACCTGCTCAACCTCATGCATCGATTAGACCAAACTCCAGCCTTCTCTCATAGGTGAGTGAAAAGGAGAATGGGGAAATAAGGGGGAGAGAAGCAAAGACAGGACACGGGGGAGAGAGAAGAGAGGGGGAAGAAGGGGAGACGACAGAGGGCTGAGAAGAGGGGAGAATGGTGAAGAGAGAGTTTGTAGAAGGAAACATTCAGAGCCCTGCCCCATAGTGGGGACCAGAGTGGGGTCCATAGTGGGGTCCATAGTGGGGTCCAGAGTGGGGTCCATAGTGGGGGCCAGAGTGGGGGCCAGAGTGGGGTCCAGAGTGGGGTCCATAGTGGGGGCCAGAGTGGGGTACATTGTGGGAGCCAGAGTGGGGTCCATAGTGGGGGCCATAGTGGGGTCCAGAGTGGGGTCCATAGTGGGGGCCAGAGTGTGGTCCAGAGTGGGGTCCATAGTGGGGTCCAGAGTGGGGTCCATAGTGGTGTCCAGAGTGGGGTCCAGAGTATTGTTGATGGGGGGGCCAGAAGGAACATGATAAGGATGTAGGGCTGAGATGTTCATGGATGTAGGGCTGTGATGGTCATGGATGTAGGGCTGTGATGTTCATGGATGTAGGGCTGTGATGGTCATGGATGTAGGGCTGTGATGGTCATGGAAGTAGGGCTGTGATGGTCATGGATGTAGGGCTGTGATGGTCATGGATGTAGGGCTGTGATGGTCATGGATGTAGGGCTGTGATGGTCATGGATGTAGGGCTGTGATGGTCATGAAATTTTGGATGACGAAAATTGGCCAGCCAAATGAAAGCAGACTCCGTAATAACCACGGGCATAGGGTTAAGATAATCTGTTTTCAAAATATATAAACTGAACAAAAATATAAACGCAACATGCAACCATTTCAAAGATTTTACAGTTCAGTTACAGTTCAAATAAGAAAATCAATCAATTGAAATAAATTAATTAGGCCCTAATCTATGGATGGAAATACATATCTGCATCTCTTCATCACAGATACCTTTAAAAACGGTAGGCGCGTGGGTCAGTATCGGAAGTGACCACCATTTGCCTCATGCAGCGTGACACATCTCCTTCACATAGAGTTGATAAGGCTGTTGATTGTGGCCTGTGGAAGTTTCTGGATATAGGCAGGAACTGGAACACGCTGGCGTACACGTCGATCCAGAGCATCCCAAACATGCTCAATGGGTGACATATCTTGTGAGTATGCAGGCCTTGGAAGAACTGTGACATTTTCAGCTCCTTATGAAAAAGACAGATGACTTGGATCTTTGCATCGTGGAAAGCAATTCTACAGCATGCATGCCTAAATAAACCCATGGCAGACGAAACAAAAACAAAACATTTCAGATAATCATTTTCAGACTGATTTGTAGCAATTTATGGAAGATACCAGAACTTTGGCATTAACAATAGATAGGCCAGTGGTTTCCATCTGTGCCAAAGTTTTCTCTAAATTCATTCTTATGACAAATCCAGCTCCAGAACCAGTCATAGAGCCAGCTGGTTAATCTGTTGAATACAGTGTAGTTAAAGGCTAACTAGAAAAGGTTAGCATGCTAGCTAGCTACACTGACTACTGTCAGTGCCCTATTTGTTGATATTTATCAACTCCATGTGTAAATTCCCACACCCAACACGTGAATATGTATAAGTAGCCTTCATCATTCCTCGGAGGTGGAACCAAATGTGCATTTCCTTTCTAGGACAGGAAATTACGTCTAAATAGTGATGACAACTTCTTCTGGAAGGGGGTTGTTTAAGTTTAAGCATTCATTCCGAATGGTTAAATTAAGGGTTCAGGTTTGGGAAAGGGTTACACAAAACCTTCTGATTCAGAGACATGGGATTTGCCTATCCACCACCACTATCCACATTTCCCTAGCAATACTGTACTCAAGGCTACTTGATGGTAATAGCGCTCACTGTTGCCCCTAGTGGATGATTTTGAAGGCATTTCTCGATGTCCTCAGGACATGGACAGAAGTCAAAATTGAGCAATCTGCCTGCCATAACCATCAGTTACACATTTATGCGGTAATTGTGCCAGACCTATAAGTACGGATGGTGCTTTTATGGCGGGAAAGCTCAATCCTCACCTGAAGCTCTCATTCAATAGGCCACTGATCGTATCAATCATAGGTGCTAAAGCACACCCCCCTGTGACCAGGACTAAACTGATCCTAAACCTAAACCCTAATCCTCAACCCTCTAAACTTTCAATCCAAAACGTATCCCTGACAACCACAGGGTGGCGCATAATTGGCCCAGTGTCGTCCGAGTTTGGCCGGTGTAGGCTGTCATTGTAAACAAGAATTTTGTTATTAACTGACTTTCCAAGTTAAATAAAGGTTAAATATATTTTTTTAAATATATCAAAAAACACATTAATTGAGACAGAGAGAGAGAGGGAGAGAGAGGAGAGATGAGATACATACTGTACAGTGCCTTCAAAAAGTATAAATACCCCTTGACTTATTCCACACTTTTTGTGTCACTGTCAAAATTGATTAAATTGATATTTTTTCTCACCCATCTACACACAATACCCCATAACGACAAAGTGAAAACATTGTTTTAGAAATGTTCCACATTTATTGAAATTTAAAGACAGAAATATCTAATTTAGATAAGTATTCACACCCCTGAGTCAATACTTTGCAGAAGCACCTTCAGCAGCGATTACAGCTGTGAGTCTTTCTGGGTAAGTCTCTAAGAGCTTTCCACAGCTGGATTTTGCAACATTTGCCCATTACTATTTTCAAAATTCTTCAAGCTCTGTCAAGTTGGTTGTTGATTATATAGACCATTTTTCAGGTAATGCAATAGATTTTCAAGTAGATTTAAGTCAAAACTGTAACTCAGCCACCCAGGAACATTCAGCATCTTCTTGGTAAGCAACTCCAGTGTAGATTTAGACTGCTTTAGGTTTTGTGTCCTGCTGAAAAAGTAAATTCATATCCCAGTGTCTGGTGGAAAGCAGACTGAACCATGTATTCCTCTAGGATTTTGCCTGTGCTTTTAGCTCCATTCTGTTATTCTTTTTATCCTGAAAAACTCCCCAGTCCTTTACGATTACAAGCATACCCATAACATGATGCAGCCACCACTATGCTTGAAAATATGGGGAGTGGTACTCACTAATGTGTTGTATTGGATTAGCCCCAAACATAACACTTTGTATTCAGGACATAAAGTACATTTCTTTGCCACATTTTTAGCAGTATTACTTTAGTGCCTTGTTGCAAACAGGATGCATGTTTTGGAATATTTGTACAAGCTTCCTTCATTTGACTCTGTCAATTAGGTTAGTATTGTGGAGTAACTACAATGTTGTTAATCCATCCTCAGTTTTCACCTATCACAGTCATTCAATTCTGTAACCTTACAAATAATGATTTGTGTGGGGTACAGAGATAAGGTAGTCATAGAAAAATCATGTTGAACACTATGCATTTACACAGAGTGAGTCCATGCAGCTTATGTGACTTGTTATGCAAATGTGTACTCCTGAACTTATTTAAGCTTGCCATAACAAAAGGGGTTGAATACTTACTGACCAAAGACATTTCAGCATTTCATTTTTATTAATTTGTAAAAAAAAAAAAAAAACAAAAAAAAAACATCATATAATAAATAATTCCACTTTGACATTATGGGGTATTGTGTTTAGACCAGTGACAACAAATCTCAATTTAACACAACAAGATGTGAAAAAAGTAAAGGGTGTGAATGTTTTCTGAAGGCACTGTATACTAAATGGTTCAGTAAAAACAGGCCCCGGGGGAAATGGAGCGCTGGAGTGCTTGTCTTCTCTTCTGCCAACGGAACACTTTGTTCCTGTACAACATAAACATTCTGATTTATCTCAACAGCCCTCCTTCACTCCAAGTCCCACTCTCTTCCTCTTGTCTCTTTCAGCAACCTCTCCTCTACAGGTTATTACAAACAAACAGTGTGTGTTTATGAGACTGGGGAATCACACTTTCCCATACAAACAGGTCCCTACACACACACACACACACACACACACACACTAACAGGTCTATCACACAAACAGGGGGGGGGGGGTAGCTTAGGATCCTTGGAACAGACAAGCCAATATACTCTCTGTCTGTCTCTCTCTCTCTTTCTTACCTCCCTCTCCCGCTGTGTGACTTTCCTTTTATTCCCTTTCTCCCAAGACAGGAGTTTGATGGTTTCCACTGATTCCGCCATCACAGGTAGATTGACAGTTGACATTCTCTATTCTTTAATACCTGTCTTGTTCATTTCTTTCTCTTTCCCTTCCTTAGATGGTCAAAGTATTGTCAGAGAGGGAAGTAGGGGGAGGGAGGGGTTGATGTAGCGCTGAGGCCTTTCATACTCTTCCTCCATCCCTGTGATTTCAAAGGGAGAGAGAGGAGTAGGGAGGAGAGACAAGAGGTAAGGAGGGAGAGGGGAACAGGAAGTGAAGCATTGTCAGGCCAAGTGCCCTTTCGGGTGGTGGTATAATTATAAAAACATTTGTATACTGTTTTTGTCGTTGTTGTTCTGAACCCACTGCTCCCAAGTCGTCGTGACGTCGTCAAGTTCGCCACCCCCCACCCCTACCCCCATTGTTGGTCTGCCCTGTACGGAGCTCACGTGTCTGGTTGTGTCTTTTTCCCAGTCTGCCCTGTACAGAGATTGCGAGCGCCGGTATGGACTATCTGTTTATCAATGCATGAAGCTGTTATGCAATGCGTTTCTATGGGCTAATAGCAAAAAGGCCAAATATTATTTATATTTAGTTTTTTGATACCTTAAGGGGTCCTAAAATTCCAAATCAAATAGCTAAATGATCCTTGGTATGACCATCTTAAAACAATTCCATATGTTTGCTGAGTAGAACCCAGTGTCAATAGTATCTTTTAAAAAATAGCCTAGCTGTGGATTGTGTGTAGCCCAACAACAAGAAATAGCTACAGTTGGAAATATGCAGCAAATCTGTCAGTGAGCAGCATGAAGACAAAATAGGCTTTTCGCAATATTTCAAATACAATTGCGGGAAAATACAGGTTGGAAAGCAAATGGCTCCTGCTGAAAATAAAAGACTAATACTCTGTCTGTTGAGTGAACATTGCTTTCACAAAGTAAAACAAGAGAGGGATAGGCTTTTGGCACGAGCGCATCGGCCATCTCCGGCGAGTGAGCTGCACATCATTGGGTGAGTCACTGAAACTGGAAAGCTTTTTTATGAATATAATTTCCTCTTCATATTGTACAATATGTGTCTCCACACACCTAGGCCTAGGCTACTAACGGATTCAAGACAAGGTTGTTTTTCTTCATCTCAGAATCTCAATTTGTCAGTGTCTAAGTAACCTGTGATTTCTCTAATTTGTGCTATATTAAAAAAGATTCTACCAAAGACTCCAGTCATGGAAAATTAAGCAGAATTACATGAAAGGCGTTTATAAAAGGCCACATTTTTCCTGGACCATAGGATACTAAAAATGGTCTCCATGCGTGCAACTTCTGTAACTGCCTCTCCTCCTCTGCTCTATGCTATATGCTTATTATACAGGTGACATTTTTTTTGTCTTGCGTTCCGGTACGGCAGAGCTCCCGAATCTCCCCTCTCGTGATCCCCTTTACAAATTAAGCACTGAACACAGGTCCAGACTCTAGCTAACCAACATATACTCAAATATCCACACAAGCCACTAGCCAGCCAGCCATATATCATGAGTTAGAAGATTATGTTTAATATTTAAGAGCATTGAACATAAATCACAATCAGTACAAAAATTATCACGCTAACTAACTAGCAGATTTACATCAATCATCAACATCCATGATCAGGTAAAAGCCTACCCTCTTGTAAATCATGTCTGCAGGAGGCACTGTAACTACTGTAGATGGCTTACAATTTGTGATGACTGAGTGTGTTGTAGAAATAAATAGGTAGAGTACATACACACATACACATGTTTTTCAGTTGATGCCTTGAGTCAGCAAACAGGACAACAGTTCAGACTCTCAGCTGTTAGTTTCACAGCGCTGAGCTTTATATGAAGTCCTTGCCTGAGACTTTGGCTACACCAGTTCCGCTTACCCACCTGCTGTGATGCTCATTGTATAACGGATTATTAATACTGTACAGCCCTCTCTCTCTCTCTCTCTCTCTCTCTCTCTCCTGTATATTCTCTCTCTCCCTCACCCCTCCTTTCCTGACCCCCTCTCATTTTATTTCTGTGATGTGAGACGCAGCCGCTGTAATCGAATTTGTCCATGTGGAAAAACAATACAAGATAGAAAAATAGTTAATGCCGGCTATTTTGTATACATGTCAGATCGTATGAGTGTAAGGATAAATTGGGGCCATTTGTGCATTGTGCGAAAGGGAGATTGGGGGGTGGAGAGGTAAGGAGGAATGCACAGAGGCATGAATCCTGTTTGCTTGTATACACAAAGCCTTCCAGATTATTTAGGATGAAGGTGTTTATACAACACTTTTATGCAACACACACTCACACACACACGCATAAAACCCTTTTCTTAAACCGTCCCCAACACTTAAACACTACTGCAACTGCAACACTACTACTACTAGTCAAATCTACCTGTCTGTCCAATAACAGAGGGGACCGAGTTACATCTCAATTTCATGAGAGGGGAAATGTAAAAGTCATTTCCACCCATATGTTCATCTCATTCACTGTACAGGAGGTTTGAGGTTCAGGTTTATAACTCCAACAGTCTGAAGAGAATCCATCCTATTACCTCTGGAGGGAGACATTATGTCCGTCAGATACACACTGATGGGAAGTTTACAACTCAAACCAGACTTGCACAACTCTCAGGGCTTCTGTCCTGCTGGTTTGGTTCCTGCATATAGATATTTTTTTTTTTTTACATTTTAGTTATTTAGCAGGCACTCTTATCCAGAGAATCTTACAGGATAAATTAGGGTGCCTTGCTCAAGGGCACATTGACAGATTTTTAACCTATTTGGCTAGGGTATTCAAACCCCCTTTCGGTTTCTGGCCCAACGCTCTTAACCACTGGGTTATCTGCCGCCCCATAGCACTTTGTGATCCATTACTTTACCAGGCTATTCAGTATTGAGAAGGAACACCAGCAGACAACGTGACCCTGGAGGACTTGTAAGTAAACAGCGTAGTGGGTCAATTTCCGCAACATCTAAGAGCGTTGAAGCACAAGGCTCAATTTCTCCGCTGCTTTAGTGCCGTCTACCACGTTATGAACAGCGTGAAGCAAACCCGTGTGTGACTGTGTGAGAGCGAAGTGTTGCATCTCGCTCATCTCAATAGCCTTGCCTATTCAATGATGATAGGCCTGCTTTACTGAACTTGCAGAGACATTGTTAGCCAAGATATTGCTATACAGCTATTGATTGCCTAGTGCACGGTTCTGACTGCCTGATTGCCGACCTGCCTACAGTGAATTCAGAAAGTATTCAGACCTCTTGACCTTTTCTACATTTTGTTACGTTACAAACGTATTCTAAAATGTATTAAATAATTATTTCCCCTCATCAATCTACACACAATACCCCATAATGACAAAGTGAAAACAGAAATTTGTGCAAATGAATAAAACTTTTAAAAACTGAAATACCTTATTTACATACTGTAAGTCTTCAGATCCTTTGCTATGAGACTTGAAATTAAGCTAAAATGCATCCTGTTTCCATTGATCATACTTGAGATGTTTCTACAACTTGATTGGAGTCCACCTGCAGTAAATTCAATTGATTGAACATTATTTGGAAAGGCACAAACCTGAAACGGACTTACCGTGGACCCAAACCGTTGCTGGAATTCACCTGCCATTTTTATGAGTTGTGTATGTGTATGTGCATGTGTGTGAGAGTGTCTGATAAGGACTGTCCAGTGTGTGTAAGATTGCTCTGAAGTCCCTGGACTGGGGTTAATAATGACTTTAAAAGAGATGGACACAGAGAATGAACAGACAGAGATGTATCAGTCAAATGGAGAAAGGGAGAGAGAAGGAGAGGTGTCGGCCCTGGGTATTGGTGGTATGATTAGAAGGAGGAGAGGAGAGAGGGATCAGGAGAGAGGAAATAGGTAAGAAAGTGAGAAAGAGGAGAGGAGAGCTAGGGGAATAAATGACCTCTATCTACCTCACATCAAAAGGAGGAGTAACAGAGAGAGAGAGAGAGAGAGAGAGAGAGAGAGAGAGAGAGAGAGAGAGAGAGAGAGAGAGAGAGAGAGAGAGAGAGAGAGAGAGAGAGAGAGAGATAGAGAGAGAGAGAGAGAGCGGGAGAGAGAGCGAGAGACAAAAAGAGAGCAGGAGAGAGAGACAGAGAGAGAGACAGAGAGAAAAGGGGGGGTGTGGTGTTAGTCATCAATGAGAAAGATTACTACTACACACATTTACCCCTCTCTTTCACTCTCTCTCTCTCTCTCTCTCTCTCTCTCTCTCTCATTCTCTCTCTAGATGCCTCTCGCACTCACTTTCTCTAGCCTATTTCTCTATCTGAAGAGGTCGCTCTGAGGAGGTCCCTCGTTCTCATTGTCTCCCCTCTCGCTGCCATCCGTCCGTCCGTGGGATGTGTTTAAGCCAATCCCCTAATAAAGGATGTGCCCATACATATTCATGGGCCGATTGTAGTAATTAGTGAGCACCCCTCCCCACCCGACACACCCACAGCCCTCATGCATATGGATGTCCTTAGCCCGACAAACAAAGACAGTGGCAGCGGAGGGCATTCTCCATTAACACACGCAGCCACGTGTGATGGCACAGATAGCAGTCCTGCCACTCTCTTTCTCTCACACACACACACACACACACACACACACACACACACACACACACACACACACACACACACACACACACACACACACACACACACACACACACACACACACACACACACACACACACACACACACATACACACACAGTACAGTCAGAAGGGAGAAGGGACTAGTGGGAAGGGATTGCTTTGGCTTTCTTCTTTCACATAGTGTTGAGCCCGTTTTTCTCTGAGCTGAAACACAACCCTAAATACACACACAGACACGCGGATAGGCAACCTAGCGTCATTGTTGCATCAGGCTTGAAAAGGCCCACTAAGGCCTGTTCCAAGAGCCTATCCTGGAGTCTGTCCCCCCCCCCCCCAAACCCACACACACACAGTATGCATACAAACATAAACAGAAAGCACAGAAAACTCACACAAGGACATACAGCGGGTGAAATAAGTATTGAACACGTCACCATTTTTCTCAGTAAATATATTTCCAAAGGTGCTATTGACATGAAAGTTTCACCAGATGTTGGTAACAACCCAAGTAATCCATACATACAAAGAAACCAAAACAAATAAGTTCAGAAATTATGTTATGTGTAATAATGTGAAATGACACAGGGTAAAAGTATTGAACACATGAAGAAAGGGAGGTTCAAAAAGGCATGGAAAGCCAAGACAACAGCTGCAAACTATCAGTAATTAAAAAGAAATCCAGCCCCCTGTCAGTGCAAATTAATATCAGCTGGTTCAGTCCCAACTGATGGCCTACAAGGTCTCATTGCCAAGGTGTCACACAAGACACATCTCATGATGGGTAAAAGCAAAGAGCTGTCTCAAGACATTCACAACCTAATTGTTGCAAAACATAATGACGGCATTGGTTATAGGCGCATTTCTAAGCTTCTGAATGTTCCAGTGAGCACTGTTGGGGCCATAATACGGAAGTGGAAAGACAATCATTTCACCATCATGGTGTGCGATACCCCTTCTTCAGCCTCTCCGGGCTCTGGCTGCGCACCGATGGTGTGGTGCTCGCAGCCACGACGGACCATTGCTTCTCCATCCTCCTCCATAGCTCCAAAACCCTCCCACGGTCCTCAGGCCTCACCCTAGGCCACGTGGGAACTGATACTGGCGCTAACTCCTCTTGGTCCGTCTCTCCCCAGTCGCGCTGCTT
>CM042409.1:16363935-16486435 GCA_023634145.1 Thymallus thymallus | reverse complement strand
AACAGCCCCTTAAAAAACAGGTTATTAGGATTTGAATCACTACCAGGTCTGCCAAAGGATTTCTTTGTGTGGAAATCGCAGTGCGATTGTAGATTAATCCTTCCAGGATTGACATCGCACACACTCACTCAAGAACGCCATCACACACGTGCACACACACACACACACACACACACACACACACACACACACACACACACACACACGTGCACACACACACGTGCGCACACACACACACACACACACACACACACACACACACACACGCACACACACACACACACTTCTGTGAGTGGTGAGAAAGGCCCCTGTGATGGGGAGAGCAGGGGGTTAAGTGGCCTGGCGTGGCAACAGCCATTACAGCTGGATGTGGGATGTCCACACACACGCACGCACATACACAAGATCCAGATGTTACAAATGGAAGCATTTTAGGCGGCGCTGTCGCTGTGGAATAGCTGAGCATCGATCTGCTGTAAAAGCCAACCCTAAGCTATGTCTGTCACTCCCAATGACCTACTTCCACCACTGATCAACAACAAAAGACAAAGACGGAGGGAGGGATAGAGAGAGAGGGAGGGATAGAGAGAGGGAGGGAGAGAGAGAGATGAAGACATAGACAGACAGGGGAGAGTGGGTGCACTATGTCTTCTTTACACGTTCTTTCATCTTAGCCAATTATGTTGTTTTTTTAACCACAGGACAAAAAAAGGAGTATGGTATGGACTTCAAAGCCGAGTTAAAAATGTTAAAAAAGACTGACTAATGGTCAGGGCTAAACATCCGGAGGATAGAAGATAGGAACAATAACGTTAAGGGATCCCACTGACGGGAAGGAAGGACGTGCTGCCTGGATGGATAGAGCTTCAAACATACCCCCTGGTTTTGTGTCCATCTGGGTAGCTAGCTAGCTCCCTGCCTCTTGGGAAAGTCAAACACATACATCTTACACAGTACCAGGAAAGTCTGTAGAGTTGCAGTGAAAAAACACCATTGTATATTCCATATGTATATCCCATAGTGTTATTCATTGTTGAATGGATCTCAGGCCAAATCAAATCATCCAAAAGGTCAGGCTCAGAGTTCCTCCGTACTGCTTTTCATCTTCTCTACTCTGCCTCTCCACTCTCTTATAATTCAGAGGATGTCAACAGACAAATCCTGTCTATTACCCTGCTATGGGACACCTGCTGTCTTCTGAGAAAGCAACATACACTGTGAGCTCCAATAAACACCCAATTGTAAAACAAAGTGGAACCTGGAAGGTATGACTATGAATGTATTGCTGGTTTTATTAAAGGGGAAATCTGCAGTTGTCCACCCATTTTTGGACTTTAATGAATGATTTGTACCCATTGATTCCTGATGAATAAAACGTATAAATGCCTCATGAGCTTAGTTCAACTGTCGTATCCCATCAGATCCCAAAATACAAGCAGTTTTTTTCTCCAACGTTAGTAAACAAAGTAAATGAAAACAAACACTGTATAGCCTCAAAACATGGTTAAAACTATAATGTTTGATATCATGGATGGTCAGTCCTCGCATCCAAAGCTCTGTCTATGAATTTGAGAGTGGTTGCATTTCTCCAGCTCCATCCCTCAACTTTTTACCAAAACAGTGGTGGGGAAAACAGTTTGTTATTGTTTCAACCGCGGATTGCCCTTTAGAGTTTGAAGTGTATGTGATAGTCTTATTGCTAGTCGTAACAGTGCATGCAGCTGCTATGACCGCCCACCTTTCTGCTAGCTTTTGGGGGTACAAAGACCTATGTACCAGTGTGCCATTTAGCATTCATCACTAGGACTATGCTGTTGCCTATGGGTGGTTCATCTTTTGCTGAGTTCTATGTAGCAGCCAGTATGTTATCTAGCCAGACAGTATGTAAGGGGAATATGAAGCAGGCTAATGGTAAGCTAGTGGTATTCAAGCGGTATAAAGCTGTATCTAGAAGTGACCTATCTTTCTGTGGGCCCAGAGCCAGACAGCTCCTCTCTTCCACACTCCAGAGCTGTCTGGGCCTTGACTAAGCTCTGGCAAAATAAACATGTGTAATGCAGAACCACAGAGCACAGTGACAGGGGTGGCAACGCCCGGCCACCACTCAACACCACAACCCACACATTCCCTCTCTCACAGTCGTCACACACACGCGCACACAGACACAGAGGGCTTTGAGGTTTGGGAGGGATTTGCCTGGTGACGTTCGTCACCTGCTATGCACAATTTAACATCCAGTCCTGTGGATGCAACCTCGTCCTGTTCCTCACCCCTCAAAGAGAGAAAGCATATCACGCTGTTTCTCGGAGAGGTCGTCTTTCAGGGGCAGAGAGCAATAGATCGAGAAAAAGAGAGAGAAAGAGAGCATTTGAAGTGAAGACTAAATATATTGATAGAGAAAAAAAAACAGGATGCTGGAATCCTGGCTTTGTGATAGAAGAGACTGGGATTCTTAGAGGGCTCCACATTTGTTCACGCTTGACTCTCTCTCTCTCTCTCTCTCTCTCTCTCTCTCTCTCTCTCTCTCTCTCTCTCTCTCTCTCTCTCTCTCTCTCTCTCTCTCTCTCTCTCTCTCTCTCTCTCTCTCTCTCTCTCTCTCTCTCTCTCTCTCTCTCTCTCTCTCTCTCTCTCTCTCTCTCTCTCTCTCTCTCTCTCTCTCTCTCTCTCTCTCTCTCTCTCTCTCTCTCTCTCTCTCTCTCTCTCTCTCTCTCTCTTCCTCTCATATAAATAAATATATATCCTGCTGTGTTCCCTTATATAAAGCAAATACTTCTTCCACATTTGGCTTCCTCCAGTCGCACTCTTAAGCAAACTCATTTGGCCTCATTAGAATGTAAGTCTGCCAAATGTTCCCTGGACTGTTGGGGAGGAGAGATGGGGAGAGGAGCGGAGAGAAGGGCCATGTGAGGACAGACCCTGCACCGTCACATTACTGACCATGTCTGTGCCAACCCAATCACAAATACAGATATCACACATTAGTTGTGTGTGAGTGTGTGGGTGTTTCTGTGTGTGTGTGTGAGTGTGAGTGTGTGTGTGTGTGTGTGTGTGTGTGTGTGTGTGTGTGTGTGTGTGTGTGTGTGTGTGTGTGTGTGTGTGTGTGTGTGTATGTGCGTGAGAGAGAGAGTGACTCACCTGTTTGTAGGAGAGGAACACAGGTCTGTTGAAGACGATCCACTCTACCACCTTGCTGCAGGGTGGGGTGGTGAGAGAGCCTGTGTAGCGGTAGTAACTCCCCAACGATGATGGCAACAGGTCTCTTAGAACAAAGGGCTCCAGGAAGGTTTCTTTCTCTGGGGGAGAACAAGCACAGGGACACAAGGAATCAGTATTGACCATTCAGTCATAGCCACATACATTATACACATAGCACGTAGCATACACGTAGCATACTGTATGTCCATACTGCAATGCTGGAGAATGAGAAAATGTATTTATTGATGTAAAATGTGTTCTCTTTGTCACTAAATCATTGAGTATGGCCTTCTAGTACTGATGCAAGTAGTCAACCATGTTGGCAACCAATCAATACCATTGATCTCCTTTAAGGATTATTCAACCAGGCCTGAGTCAGAGCTCACGTGTGTAACCACTGGATCTGTCCACAGACAGTGTATTTTGGAATGGACCACTCAAGCTTTACACAAATATCTGGTGAATCCGTCGGAGGGCAAAACCGACCCACTTTCCTCCAAAATCCTGTTGTGATGGCAACACTTATCAGTCAAAGACAACAACGGCAGCCCGACACACACCCAGGATAAAGATAAACATAGCTGGGGCAAACCTCTTGTGTCATAACTTTTCTCAACCAACAATGAGGCGTTCCCTCCCAAATAGAGATAACAGTATAAATAACCTCAAAGATGTGGCGTAGAAACAAAAACAGCATGGCTGCATGAATCCTCCTGCCCCACATTTTCAATACATAACTAAACTGGGAATCCTATTGAGCAGGGATGAAAAGGGGGCTTAGCGTGCTAGCAATGCGCCCGCGGAGCCGCATCAGATTGGAAGTGAATGGGAGAGCTGGGGGATTAAAGCCAATGCTAGAGAATAGAGGACAGAGAAGGGTACCACAGCTGTACCACTAGCTGGACTCACATACTGTACTGTAGTCTACTGTACTGTAAGCTATTTCAGCCTTTATAAATTAATTGCCAATCAGGGTTGGAGAGTGCCGAGTCAGTGGAGACTTCAAAAGCCACCGTGAGACGCTGAATTAATGGACTTGTAATTTGTGCTGTTGAGGAGCGGGGAGTTCATTTCAGTACTGTCACAGGAGACCACTGAGAGGAAACGGTCCAGTGGGTAGACAATGATGCTGACACTAGGCTAACACTGGGCCAGGAACATATACATACATTACATGCAAGAGAATACAATGACATACAGGCTTAGGGTAGTACAGTACGTCAGCCAATCAGCACCCTCTCTGTACCCCCTTCCTATGCTGTATCCAGCATTGAGACACAGCTGTATCATACAGCTAGGTTGTATAAATGAGTAGATAAACTTGAATCACTCCTAAGTCTTCATATTATGCCCCAGTACCTTTTCACAGTTCAAATCACCATATCTTTAGACAGCAAAAAAGACTGTGGCACACTGCATTTTTACAACGTAGCCTTTGCATGCGTAGACAGGCAACCACTGTACTGAGTGTACCCTACACAGTCTCCTGCACTCATCTAGTGCTTTTTCAAATAGGAAATGAAGGAACAAAGGATTTCCATGGTTCTATTAAAGATTAAAGCCAGACGACGCCTCTGGGGACATGTAATGTACAGTACATGTATGTGTTGACTGGCCCTTGCTTCAATCCACCCGCAACATCTGCCTCCTGCACAAGAGGCACGCACACGCACGCAAACATGCACACACACACACGTACACACACGTGCACAGATAGTCAGAACTGTGGCTCTCAGCACTTGCCGTCTCCTTATATGTGTCCTGATTCCCTTCCATTGTGTCCCTGCCCTCGCTGTATAATTAAATATTAAGACTAAGTAACAAAGGATCCTAATGGATGATTACTTGAGCAGACGGCTTTCCTGTCGCACAGGCCCGTGTGCTTAAAATACCAGCAGAATGAGCTCTGTCGCAGTGACGCTAATGTTGCAATTAAAATGCCTTCCTTTGAGCCACAGGGAACCCACAGAGCCATTGAAAACAGAGGACTGCTTCTCACAGCAAATATTCCTCTGACACTTCTTATTTTCTTCAAACTATTGTCTAATTGTGTAGAATGTAGACTGTGTTGCTATTTGTGTGCTGGACGTTTGTGTGTGAGCTTGTTAGCATGTGTGTGTGTGTATGAGAATGCCTAATTCAAATCCATAAATCTTGAGAGCCTCCTCCCTCCCTCCCTCCCTCCCTCCCTCCCTCCCTCCCTCCCTCCCTCCCTCTGTGCCTGTCCCCTCCCCATGTGGAGGCAACAGAGCTGAAAATACATCTCTGCATTCACAACTGCGAGACAGCAGGAGACAGGCCTGTCAGTGGGGGAGGGAAGGGGGAGACGGGGAGGCAGGGGACCCCACGGTCATATCTGTCTCTGATAAAGACCCCCCGTCACGCTGCCTGGACCTGGGCATGCCACAGCCTGCCTCGCCCTCCCTCCATCTCTTCTCCAGTCACGTTCTCTCCCTCCTCCTTTCTTCTCCCAACACCTCCCTCCTTTCCCCTCCTCTTCAGTCATTCTTCCTCCCGCCTCTCCTCTCCTAAACTGCCTCCTTCCCTCTATCATCACACTCCCTAACTCCCGTCCTCTCTCACATTCCCTTCATCCTCCTGTCCTCTCTCACATTCCCTTCATCCTCCTGTCCTCTCTCACATTCCCTTCCTCCTCCCGTCCTCTCTCACATTCCCTTCATCCTACTGTCCTCTCTCACATTCCCTTCATCCTACCGTCCTCTCTCACATTCCCTTCCTCCTCCTGTCCTCTCTCACATTCCCTTCCTCCTCCTGTCCTCTCTCACATTCCCTTCCTCCTCCTGTCCTCTCTCACATTCCCTTCCTCCTCCTGTCCTCTCTCACATTCCCTTCCTAATTGGCCAAGATGCAATATAGTTCTGATGTGTTTTACAATATAGATATAGTTCTGTCTGTAAGCTACATTTCTTAATCTATCAGTATGTCAAAGTTACCCAGCCCTGCTACATCAGTGAGAGCTCAGTGAATCAAAGGCTAGAGCAGTCTTTATCTTAGTTTGTCGAGTGCCTTAACCTAATAACAATTTTAGTCCTGACAGATTTAACACCTTAATCTCACATCAAACATTCACCCAACTATAATCACCCAGGGACACACCCATATCCATCTGGCCTCATATAGACAAGGCTTTAATTGTCTCTTGCAGATCTGCATTTTTTTGGAGGGGGGTCAAAGGTTAATATTCCTAAATTGGTATTTTAAAGTTAATATTGGCATAACTATTTGGCAAATATATATATAAAAAAAACTGGCATTGATGAAGCAAAGGTCAACCGGAAAAATGGTAACCAAGGTACAACACCATTGCCCACTCAAGAAGCCTGCATGTAAAGGAGAATCCACTCTCTTCAGCAGGGTTGTCAAACTTACTCCATGGAGGGCCTAGTGTCTGCTGGTTTTTGGTTTATCTGCCCTCTGTGGAATGAGTTTGACACGTACTCTACAGGGTGATTTCTCATGAGAGCCCAGCAGCTTGCTATGCTTGTTTTAGGGCATTTGTTAGACAAAGGTTTCATGTCAAATGCAACAAGCTGTGAACTACAAAGACCAGCCAGCCAGTGTGGTGGTGCGTGTCCGGCAGACAAGACCAGACCCAGGCAGATGAGGATGGAAATTTAACCAGATCTTTCTCCTTCAAGCCCCTAGAACACTGATGGGCAACTTCTCCTCTGTGGTAGGCTAAGTGAATAACGTAATATGCCTCCGCCTACAATATTTGATTTGTAACGGTGGGGTCAAGTTTACCAGTCGGGCCCTGGTGAGGACACTGTGTTGGAGGCCGAACTGTCTCCTTCCTGCTCTTCTGCTGTTGCTATGGGAGACGCTCTGCTGGAGTGTCTGCCCTATGATGGGATGTGGGAGGTTTCATCCCGACATTGACTGACACTGAATTGATTATGACCGAGCTCTCTCCGGAGCCTGGAGAGGAAAGGGTGTGACCCACATTGCCAAAAGGATAGTGGACAGTGTTTAGGGCAAAGTGATCATCTGCCTTGTGGGCAACTGCTATAATGTTGCTTTACTTGCTCCACCAATCAACATTCACTAAATGGACATACAGTACCATGCTGGTCAATATCCATCATGTACCCAGTGCTCATTTGGAATTTGCCATCCTGCCCGCTGTCACATGTCCATTAGTTTGGGTAGTGTGTGTGTTTAAGGGGGGTGGTTAGAAATACTGAACCATAATGATTTCAGTTGAAGGGAAAATGACCACTGCTACGTCCTGACAATATTTATGTGGTTACTGCTTATGTGTGAGAAACGTGTCTCCAGCGTAATTTAAAAATGTCCAGACCAGAATAAGGGGTCTGTGTGTGTGGCCAAGATGCGCTATAGGCAATGTTTATCAATGCTGAGTGAAATATACTGTATATTCATCAGTGAAGTTCCTGTTAATCCCAACATATTCTCCCATTGATTTGGAATGTTTGGTTATGGAAATGTTGATAATTCATTAAATATAATATACATTCATACCATTCTCATTCTCCAAGTGGAAACGTTGTCTGGAGAGCTCACAAACGGCGCAACACTTGTGATAAAATAACTGAGTTTATTTAATTGCATTTAACATTTTACTGTCAATTTTTTAGTTGTCTTTGTTTGGAGAGGTTTTTCTGTCATGTTTAATGTTGTGTGAATGCACCCTTTAGCGTGCATAGATATACCTGGCCTACCCGCCAAGAAGATGTGTGGCCAAATAATTTATTGGTTTAGACAGGTCTTGCCTGATGAGAGGCATTTTCTTTTGAATGCTGATATTCGGAATGTATTCAGACCCCTTGACTTTTTCCACATTTTGTTACGTTACAGCCTTATTCCAAAATGTATTCAATTGTTTTTCTCATCAATCTACACACAATACCACATAATGACAAAGCAAAAACATAAAAATATAAATACTGAAATATCACATTTACATAAGTATTCAGACCCTTTCCTCAGTACTTTGTTGAAGCACCTTTGGCAGCGATTACAAGTCTTTTGGGGTATGACGCTACAAGCTTGGCACACCTGTATTTGTATTTTCCCCCATTCTTCTCTGCAGATCCTCTCAAGCTCTGTCATGTTGGATGGGGAGCATTGCTGCACAGCTATTTCAGGTCTCTCCAGAGATCGGGTTCAAGTCCGGGCTCTGGCTGGGCCACTCAAGGACATTCAGAGACTTGTCCCAAAACCACTCCTGCATTGTCTTGGCTGTGTGCTTAGGGTTGTTGCCCGAAGGTGAACCTTCGCCCCAGTCTGAGATCTGGAGCAGGTTTTCATCAAGGATCACAATGTACTTTGGCGTTACTCTGGACCCTGATATCTCTTTTGATGAACAAATATTTCAAGGACAGCTTTTTTACATCTTCCTAACATTGCAAAAATCTGAAAAGCTAATCCATGCTTTTGTCACTTCTAGATAAGACTATCGCAATGCTCTACTCACCGGCTACCCAGATAAAGCACTAAATAAACTTCAGTTAGTGCTAAACACGGCTGCAACAACCCAAAAATGTGATCATATTACTCCTGTGCTAGCCTCTCTACACTGGCTTCCTGTTAAGGGTAGGGCTGATTTCAAGGTTTTACTGCTAAGCTACTGAGCATTACATGGGCTTGCTCCTACCCATCTCTCCGATTTGGTCCTGCCGTACATACCTACACGTACGCTACGGTCACAAGACACAGGCTTCCTTATTGTCCCTAGAATTTCTAAGCAAACAGCTGGAGGCAGGGCTTTCTCCTTTAGAGCTACATTTTTATGGAATGGTCTGCCTATCCATGTGAGAGACGCAGACTCGGTCTCGACCTTTAAGTCTTTACTGAAGACTCATCTCTTCAGTAGGTCCTATGATTGAGTGTAGTCTGGCCCAGGGGTGCGAAGGTGAACGGCATGGCACTGGAGCGACGAACCGCTCTTGCCATCTCTGCCTGGCCGGTTCCCATCTCTCCAATGGGATTCTCCACCTCTGACCCTATTACGGGGGCTGAGTCACTGGTTTACTGGTGCTTTCCATGCCGTCCCTAGGAGGGGTGCGTCACTTGAGTCACTGACGTGATCTTCCTGTCCGGTTTGTCACCCCCTCAGGCTTGTGCAGTGTAGGGAATCTTCATGGGCTATACTCAGCATTGTCTCAGGCTAGTAGGTTGGTGATCTGTTAATATCCCTCTGGTGGTGTTGGGGCTGTGCTTTGGCAGAGTGGGTGGGGTTAAATCCTGCCTGGTTGGCCCTGTCCGGGGGTATTGTCTCCCGCCCCCCCTGTCTCAGCCTCCAGTATCTATGCTGCAATAGTCTATGTGCCAGGGGGCTAGGGTCCGTTTGTTATATCTGGTGTTATTATCCAGTGTCCTGTGTGAATTTAAGTATGCTCCCTCTAATTCTCTCTCTCTCCTACTCTCCCTTCCCCCCCCGGAGTCCTAGGGCCATGCTTCAGGACTACCTGGCCTGATGACTCCTTGCTGTCCCCAGTCCACCTGGTCGTGCTTCTGCACCAGTTTCAACTCTTCTGCCTCAACATCTAAATGCCCGGCTATGAAAAGCCAAGTGACATTTACTCCTGATGTACTTACCTGTTGCAACCTCTACAACCACTGTGATTAATATTTGACCCTGCTGGTCATCTATGAATGTTTGAACATCTTGGAGAAAGATCTGGCCTTAAGGGCTATGTATTGTTCTAATCTCCACCCAGCACAGCCAGAAGGGGACTGGCCACCTTTCAGAGCCTGGTTCCTCCTTACCTTTCTTCTTAGGTTTTGGCCTTTCTAGGGAGTTTTTCCTAGCCACTGTGCTTCTACATCTGCATTGCTTGTTGTTTGGGGTCTTAGGCTTGGTTTCTGTACAGCACTTTGTGACATTGGCTGATGTAAAAAGGGCTTTATAAATACATTTGACTGATTGATACTTTGCTCCATTCATCTTTGCCTCGATCCTGAGTAGTCTCCCAGTCCCTGACGCTGAAAATCCTCCCCACAGCATGATGCTGCCACCACCATGCTTCACAGTAGGGATGGTGCCAGGTTTCCTCCAGATGTGACACTTGGAATTCAGGCCAAAGAGTTTAATCTTTGTTTCATCAGACCAGAGAATCTTGTTTATCATGGTCTGAGAGTCTTTAGGTGCTGTCATCTGCCTTTTACTGAGGTGTGGCTTCCGTCTGGCCCCTCTACAAATGGTTGTCCTTCTGTACGGTTCTCCCATCTCAACAGAGGAACTCTAGAGTTCTGTCAGAGTGACCATCAGGTTCTTGATCAACTCCCTGACCAAGGCCCTTGTCCCCGATTGCTCAGTTTGGCTGGGTGGCCAGCTCTAGGAAGAGTCTTGGTGGTTCAAAACGTATTTTGTTTAAGACGGATGGAGGCCACTGTGTTCTTGGGGGATCTTCAATGTGCCTCGACACAATCCTGTCTCTGAGTTCTACAAACAATTAGTTCGACCTCACAGCTTGGTTTTTGCTCTGACATGCACTGTCAACTGTGGGACCTTATATAGACAGGTCTGTGCCTTCCCGCTCAGGAAGGAGATGCGTTCTGTCTCCTAGAGATTAACATACTTTTGTGCGAAAAGTGCAAATCAATCCCAGAACAACAGCAAAGGATGTTGTGACAATGCTGGAGGAAACAGGTACAAAAGTATCTATATTCACAGTAAAACGAGTCCTATGTCGACATAACCTGAAAGGCCACTCAGCAAAGAAGAAGCCACTGCTCCAAAACCGCCTTAAAAAACGCCAGACTATGGTTTGCAACTGCACATGGGGATAAAGATCGTACTTTTTGGAGAAATGTCCTCTGGTCTGATGAAACAAAAATAGAACTGTTCGTCAATAATGACCATCGTTATTGATCTGAAGAACAGCGCATACTGGCTCTAACCAGAATAGAAAGAGGAGTGGGAGGCCCCCAGTCTGAGATATGGCTTTTTCTCTGCAACTCTGCCTAGAAGGCTAGCATACCGGAGTCGTCTCTCATCTTCGAAAGACCAGCGCTGTGTAAATAAATCCAACACTCATTTGCACCTCTACCTGCCTACCTTCTGCCTCCTTTAGGCTGCTAGAAAGTCCCTATTTTACAACAGAGAAACAGAAAGCCTGTGGTAAGTTTGTTGAGGTGTTAGGCTTACGTGTAATAATCCTGATATGATTCCATGAATACTTCATGTAACTACATGCTATGGTTGTGCCAACTATTATTAAATACTTTTTTCATTATTGTTTGAAAGGAGTGCATCAGGGATAAAAAGATAATTCCGCTTTAGGGGGAGTGTTTTTTATAACAACCTAGTTTATTTTGTCTGTAGGGACTCCTGGGGGCAACCTGGGGTATGTTTGCTATAATTAGGTAGTTGCAAAAAAAATACAAAAAAAATACACAGACACGAATGAAAAGGGGCTGAGATATTGCAGTGTGTAACTTTGTAAAAATAATGATTGGTGAATTAATAGTCCCTCCTGGAATGATTGGGTGATGGATGTGTCACTCACCATGATGAACTACGCCCCTCAGGCCATGGATGATGGGGTCCACTGCTGGGTTGTCCTTCAGTCCCACCTGAGAACAGGGGAGGAGAGAGGAGCAGGAGATACACATTAGAGTCTGGAAAACATGTAAGACATTGTTTAACACTGATTCAACCACTTCTGATACTTCCAAGAGAGAAAATAGTAGTTACAGAAAGAGAGGGCAGAGAGAGAGAGAGAGAGAGAGAGAGAGAGAGAGAGAGAGAGAGAGAGAGAGAGAGAGAGAAAGAGAGAGAGAGAGAGAGAGAGACCATTTTCTGTAGAGTGAGTCATGGTGATGGAACAAAGAGGTCAATAAGAGGTCAGTTTGACCTGAGCTGGAGGTCGCCAACAGACTCTATACCTACGTGGGTCCTACAGCTGGTCGATTGTTTGGTCGATAGGCTGTTGAACGACCAAGATTATTTCTTGTCGAGCAGTAGCAAATATATATATATATATATATATATATATATATATATTTTTTTTTTTATGTATGGCACACGAGACACTTCTTATTCGCGCCAATCTCCGAGAACTAATCCATTGCGGAGGCCAAGACTAATCCATTGCGGAGGCCGCGGGGATTAGGCTTGAATATTTTCCTGGTATTTTACAAATGTTCCATCCTGAGAATGAATCACTTTTCTTCCAGGTAAACTGGTATTTCCCACCAAAACCTGAAGTGTCATTCAAAAGCATTATAAAGCATATACTGTAAATAGGCCTATGTCTGGATTTGATTAAAGCCTGATGCTACCTGAGCCTGATGAGCCATTCATTAAATACATTTTATGAGCCTTACATTAAAAACATTTAATGAGCGCAAACCCAAAAAAGCCCAAATGGTTGTGCCGTTATCCAATACACATGATATAAGCTACTGCACATTAAGCACAACAGAAAAACATAAAAGCCCATAGATGTAGCTAGCTATATGCTCACTTGGGTAAATAAATGAAATTAGCTCCAGTAGGCTAATGTGGACTGTATTACTGAACTGTATTGTATTATACTGTATTTTATTGTCACGCCTGCTCCCGCTTTCCCTCCCTGGCGCTCGAGGGCACTACGCACTCCTGCCACCATCATTATGCACACCTTCTTCCCTCGTCATGCCCATCAACGATATTGAACTCACCTGGACTCAATCCGCTGTTATTACCTTCCCTATATATGTCTGTTCCCCAGCTCTACTCCCAGATGCTGCATTGATTGTTGTATATCGTTTTGTTTACCCGTTTCTAACGCTGTTCCGGTCCTGTCCTGTTCCATGTCTGTGTTTATTAAATGTTAACTCCCCGTACCCGCTTCTCATCTCCAGCATCGGCCCTTTCAGAATGCAGCAGCCATCTAACGAAGCATTGGGGAGTGCTGGCTTTCCGGTTGGTGGTGACGTCGGATACGGGGGCCGCTGCCGATGGAACCGGGGGTGCCCAAGCCAGCTCGTCGGGCTGTTCCTGTCCTGTACCATTAAATGTTTAACTCCCCGTACCTGCTTCTCATCTCCAGCGTCGGTCCCTTTCATATACGGACTCGAATTACGCACATCGTTCAAACCATAATAAATCAGGGAGAGAACATGGGATTTTGGTGCGGCACATGCGAATTTGATTTTAATTTTGAAACATAAATTGGGCCTATTTGTATAATTAGTAGAGTGACACATACTGTATACGTTTCATAATATTTCCTCTAATGTTATTAGACTAGTAGGCTCTTTTTCTCTCTATTGTTGCTTCATTCCTTCCTCACTTTCAACAGTTAAATGAAATACGTTTTGTTGTCCTTATCTTCATCATTCTAATGACATCCTTGAATAATATAGGACTAGAATTAGATGCAGAAGGCTTTCACTTCTGTTCACCGCCATTGCGCGTTCACTCTTCTTTAAAACTACCCGTAATTTCTATTGGTTGCTGTATTTAACATTCAGCAAACAAGAGCTTGCATCCCTCTTCGAATAGTCTATTGGTATAATAAATGCACAAAAATGCACAAGCTATTCTAGCCTAGCTTTACCTGCATGGGACTCCAAGAGCTAAGGAGTGTATTTTAAGGAGAGAGGCCAGCGGAGCACAGGTGTGTGCGTATTGTGCAAGACACAGAGGCTATATGTTAGAAGGCTATTATGCATAACCCATAATTAATTAGCCCATGAAACCCATGAAAAACGTAGGCTAGGACATCTATACAGTATATAGGGCTATATATTAATCTAGAACAGGATTATCTGTGTTGGATTCAATTTGAATAGAATTGATGGAGAGAGAGAAAGACTGTGAGAGAGTGCTCGCACGTGCCCTGATTTAAAGCAACAATATTCGAATGATAGGCTGTTTTAAAACTCTGCAGCTGCAATAAAATAAAAAAATCTTTACAATAAAAAAAATATGGTTGAATTGCTGCAAAGAAACCACTACTAAAAGGACACCAATAAGAAGAAGAGACTTGCTTGGGCCAAGAAACACGAGCAATGGAGATTAGACCGATGGAAATCTGTCCTTTGGTCTGATTAGTCCAAATTTGAGATTTTTGGTTCCAACAGCCGTATCTTTGTGAGATGCAGAGTAGATGAACGGATGATCTCCACATGTGTGATTCCCACCGAGAAGCATGGAGGAGGAGGTGTGATGGTGTGGGGGTGCTATGCTGGTGACACTGTCAGTGATTTATTTAGAATTCAAGGCACACTTAACCAGCATAGCTATCACAGCATTCTGCAGCGATGCGCCATCCCATCTGGTTTGTGCTTAGTGGGACTATCATTTGTTTTTCAACCAGACAATGACCCAAAACACACCTCCAGGCTGTGTAAGTGCTATTTGACCAAGAAGGAGAGTGATGGAGTGCTGCATCAGATGACCTGGCCTCCACAATCACCCGACATCAACCGAATTTAGATTGTTTTGGATGAATGAAGGAAAAGCAGCCAACAAGTGCTCAGCATATGTGGGAACTCCTTCAAGATTATTGGAAAAGCATTCCTCATGAAGCTGGTTGAGAGAATGCCAAGAGTGTGCAAAGCTGTCATCAAGGAAAGGTGTGGCTACTTTGAAGAATCTCAAATATAAAGTATATTTGTATTTGTTTAACACTTTTTTGGTTTCTACATAATTCGATATGTGTTATTTCATAGTTGTGATGTCTTCAATATTATTCTACAATGTAGAAAATAGTAAAAATAAATAATAACCCTGGAATGAGTAGGTGTGTCCAAAGATTTGACTTGTACTGTATAAAATATAAACGCAACATGTAAAGTGTTGAATAAAAGATCCCAGAAATGTTCCAAAAGCACAGAGCTTATTTCTCTCACATTTTGTGCACAAATCTGTTTACATCCCTGTTAGTGAGCATTTCTTATTTGCCAAGATAATCCATCCACCGACAGGTGTGGCATATCAAGAAGCTGATTAAACAGCACAGGTGCACCTTGTGCTGGGAACAATAAAAGGCCATTCTAAAATGTGTTTTGTCATAGATGTCTCAGGTTTGGAGGGAGCGTGAAATTGGCATGCTGACTGCAAGAATGTCCACCAGAGCTGTTGCTAGAAAACAGAAAATGTAATGTTAATTTCTCTACCATCGTTGTTTTAGAGAATTTGGCAGTACGTCCAACCGGCCTCACAACCTCAGACCATGTGTAACCTTGCCAGCCCAGGACCTCCACATCCGGCTTCTTAACCTGCAGGATATTCTGAGACCAGCCACCTGGATAGCTGATTAAACTGGGGGTTTGCACAACCAAAGAATTTCAGAAAACTCATCTGCCTGCTAATCGTTCTCACTAGGGTCTTGACCTGACTGCAGTTCGGCGTCGTAACCGACTTCAGTGGGAAAATGCTCACCTTCGATGGCCACTGGCACGCTGGAGAAGTGTGCTATTCATGGATGAATCCCAGTTGCAACTTTACCAGGCAGATGGCCGACAGTATGTATGGCGTTGTGTGGGCGAGCGGTTTGCTGATGTCTCTTGAATTGCATGAAGACTCTTGGATTGCATCCTACCTGGCAGGCCGCTCTTATCAGGTGACGTGGAGAGGATCTGTGTCTGCACCACGTACTCTCACTACTGGTGTCCCCCAGGGTTCTGTTCTAGGCCTTCTACTCTTCTCTCTATACACCAAGTCATTCAGCACAGTCATATCCTCATATGGTCTTTCCTATCATTGAGATGACACTCAACTACTTTTCTCCTTCCCCCCTTCTGACAACTAGGTGGCGACACGCATCTCTGCGTGCCTGGCAGATATCTCAGCTTGGATGTCGGCCCACCACCTCAAGCTCATCCTCGACAAGACAGAGCTGCTCTTCCTTCCCTAGGAAGGGCTGCCTGCTCAAAGACCTCTCCATCACGGTTGGCAATTCCACAGTGTCGCCTTCCCAGAGTGCAAAGAACCTTGGCGTGACCCAGGTCCTAATCCGCAATGTGGTTGGCATCAGGTCCTAAGACTGCCACTCTCTGTTCAGTGATGCTGCCGACCAAGGCCGGGTCTGAGGAGCTATTTGGCCTATCTGCTAGCTAGCTGCCTATCAAGCTATGTGGGTTTTCATGAGGGCTAGAATGCACACTGTTAGAAAAAAATAGTTATTCGACTGTCCCCATAGGAGAACCCTTTGAAGAACCCTTTTTGGTTCCAGGCAGAACTATTTGGGGTTCCATGTATAACCCTCTGTGTAAAGGGTTCTACATGGAACTCCAAAAGTTTCTGCCTGAAACCAAAAAGGGTTATTCAAAGGGTTCTCCTATGGGGACACCCTTTTAGGTGCTAGATAGCACCTTTACTTCTAAGAGTGCAGCCCGCGACGTGGTTAGCCACTGTGGCTGGGACCGCAGATTGTGAAGGGCTTGTGGCTGTTTGTTTTTGTTTTCAATCTTTCCTGTGACCTGCCCTGTCTGGAACTGCAAGGAGTAACAGAGTAACCTACGTGTATAGCTAACATGACAAAGACCAAAGATGGCGGGAGTACCGTTGAGAACAGTGGTGTCTCTCTATCACAGGTGAAGGATCTTTTAAACAAACAAAAATTGTTATACAAGCAGTTGTTACAACAAGAAAATAGCTTGAAGTGTTTTGTCCAAATACTGGTGGAGTCAACTAAGAAAATAATGGATGACTGACCAGAGAGGTCCAGGACCTGAAGAACAGTTAGCAGTTCTCCCAGGGTCAGCTCAATGAGTTTAAACAGGAGAATGGCAGGATTACAGAAAGTCATTGAGAGAGGACATCAGTTTTGTATGTGAATCCATGATAACAATGACAGAGAAATGTGATTATCTCGAGGGACAATCAAGGTGGAACATCATGGTTTTGGACGGTATTGCAAAATCTCCACATGAGACCTGGATGGAGTCTGAGGACAAAGTGAGGGAAATGATCTCGGTGAAAACTGAAGATGGACCACATGAAAATTGAGGTGGAGCGCGCCCACAGAACTGGAAAACCCACCACCGGCCCAGGTGACAGGGCCAAGGTAGCTGTTCTGGAAAAAGCCAAGAACTTGAGAGGAATATATATCTTCCTAAACAAGGACTTTCCTGAAGCTGTGTGCCAGAAGAGCACACTCACAAACACACACTTAATGGACTGCTGAATTAATATTTTTTTTTATCTTACTTTGTTTGCTCTTTTACATATTATGTCTATCTCTGATAAGCTACCCTGGGAAGGGCTGGAAATTGTCCATATTAATATCTGTAGCCTTAGAAATAAGGTATGTGAAATCAAGATAGATAGATAGATAGATAGATAGATAGATAGATAGATAGATAGATAGATAGATAGATAGATAGATAGATAGATAGATAGATAGATAGATAGATAGATAGATAGATAGATAGATAGATAGATAGATAGATAGATAGATAGATAGATAGATAGATAGATAGATAGATAGATAGATAGATAGATAGATAGATAGATACTTGATTGATCCCAGAGGGGAAATTTCTTCGTCAAGCAGCTATGAAAAAACACAGGGCAGGTGCAAAATGCCAGAACGAAAATACACAAAAGACAGATACACGATACATGATACATAGAGCGGCAGTATGAAAAAGTAATAACTTACTAACATCAGATAACATTCATATATTAGCCAATTCTGAGACTCACTTAGATCATTTATTTGATGATACAGCAGTAGCAATATAAGGATATAGTATCTATAGAAGAGACAGAAATGCTTATGAAGGAGGTGTTGCTGTATATATTCAGAGCCATATCCCTGTAAAGCTTAGATAAGATCTTATGTCAAGTGGTATTGAAGTGGTGTAGTTGTATGGCACATCTAAAGCCTTTTCTTTTGGGGTGTCGCTATAGGTCACCAAGTGCTAACAGTCAGTATCTAACTGCTTGATAGTGTATGTGATGTAAACATCAAGCTGTCTGCTCAAGAGGAAGCTTCTCACTGTAACCAGCGCCTATAGGACCGAACCAAACACTATAGGAACAAGATCATCCACATGTATTGATCACATTTTTACTAATACTGTAGAACATTGTTCTAAAGCTGTATCCGTACCCATTGGATGCAGTGATCACAATATAGTGGCTATATGCAGGAAAGCCAAAGTTCCAAAAGCTGGGCCTAAAATAGTGTATAAGAGATCATACAAAAGATTTTGCTGCAACTCTTAAGTGGATGATGTTAAAAATATTTGATGGTCTGATGTAGCATCCAGACACTGCACTTTATCAATTTATGAAATTGCTTCTTCCAATTATTGATTAATATGGGCAATTTTTACCAATGACCTGCCACTGGAATTAAACAAAGCATGTGTGTGCATGTATTCTGATGATTCAACCATATATGCATCAGCAACCACAGCTAATGAAGTCACTGAAACCCTTAACAAAGAGTTGCAGCCTGTTTTGAAATGGGAGGCCAGTAATAAACTGGTCCTGAACATCTCTGAAACTCAGAGCATAGTATTTGGTCAAAATAATTCTGTAAGTTCTAGACCTCAGCTGAATCTGGTAATGAATGGTGTGGCTGTTAAACAAGTTGAGGAGACTAAATTACTTGGTTTTACCTTAGATTGTAAACTGTCATGGTCAAAACATATAGATTTAATGGTTGTAATGATGGGGAGAGGTCTGCCCGAAATAAAGAGATGCTCTGCTTTTTTGACACCACACTCCAAAAAGCATGTCATGTAGGCTCTAGTTTTGTCTTATATTGATTATTGTCCAGTCGTGTGGTCGAGTGCTGCAAGGAAAGACAGAGTTAAGCTGCTTCTGGCCCAGAACATACCGGCACTTTATTGTATTCAGAGGGCTAATATACTGTAAATACTATGCATGCCAGTCTCTCTTGGCTAAGAGTTGAAGAGAGACTGACTGCATCACATCTTCTGTTTATAAGAAACATTAATGTATTGAAAATACCAAATGGTTTGCATCGTCAATTTACACACAGCTGTGACTCACACACTTACCCTAATCACCATCAATCAAGAACAAATTCAAGAAAGCATACAGTGTTATATACAACGCCTATCCCCTATTTAACCTAGATTGTTTGAGTGTATGTATTGAGATGTAGCCATTTCAGTTCTGTCTTTGAGCTGTTTTTTCAATTAATGTTCTGTATTATGTCATGTTTCATGTTTTGTGTGGCCCCAGGAATAGTAGTTGCTGCTTTCGCAACAGCTAATGGGGATCCTAATAAAATACCAAATACTAAATAATCCAGGCACTTGTCATCTCCCGTCTGGACTACTGCAACTCACTGTTGTGCCATCAAACCCCTGCAACTGATCGCTGCAGCCAGCTGGTTTTCAACCTTCTCAAGTTCTCCCATGTCATCCCGCTCCTCACACTCCACTGGCTTCCAGTCGAAGCTCGCATCCATTACAAGACCATGGTGCGTGCCTATGGAGCAGCAAGAGGAACCGCCCCTCCCTACCTTCAGGTTATGCCCAAACCCTACACCCCAATCCGAGCCACCTCTGGGGCAGCTCCTGCTCAGCTCCCGCTCAGCCAAGCGTATTTACTATGCCTGTGATATGTGGTTGTCAACTTGTAGTCTTGGAAGGACAATGCTTCATTCTCCAAGCAGGCTAAGTATAATTTGTTTGAACCTGTGTTGGTTTTGTCTGTCTGTCCCAGTTACAGTAGTTAGTAAGCTACCTAGTCTGTGTGAATTGCTAATTTGCTTAAGAAGTGTTAGTGATTGCTACCCATTCAAAGTGGGTGCAGGTCCATCCACTTCTTTTGTTTTCTGCAGATTACAATTTAATAGGAGGGGGAGTGGCTACACCTGTGCTAGGCAATTAGCTTAGTGTTATTTACTAAGCCTATTGACACCACAGGTCCTGCTCACACTGCCCTACCCTATGCTTTGACTTCTTTCTCCCCTCTCTCTCCAGAAATCTTGCGACTTGTGATGGCTGGCCGCCCAACAATCTGCCCGCTTGACCCTATCCCCTCCTCTCTTCTCCAGACCAATTCCAAAGACCTTCTCCCTTACCTCACCTTGCTCATCAACTCATCATTGACAGCTGGCTGTGTCCCTTCCATCTTCAAGAGGGCGAGAGTTGCACCCCTCCTCAAAAAACCTACACTCGATCCTTCCGATGTCAACAACTACATACCAGTATCCCTTCTTTCTTTTCTCTCCAAAACTCTTGAGCGTGCCGTCTCTAACCAACTCTCCTGCTATCTCTCTCAAAATGACCTTCTTGATCCTAACCAGTCATGTTTCCAGCCAACGAGAGCGTACAGGTCGCAGTGGTGGGTAGTATATGGGGCTTTAGTAACAAAACGGCTGGCACTGTGATAGACTACAGTCGTGGCCAACAATTTTGAGAATGACAAGTATTGGTCTCCACAAAGTTTGCTGCCTCAGTGTTGATGATGGCAATTTGCATATACTCCAGAATGTCATGAAGAGTGATCAGATGAATTGCACTTAATTGCAAAGTCCCTCTTTGCCATGAAAATGAACTTAATCCCCAAAAAACATTTCCACTGCATTTCAGCCCTGCCACAAAAGGACCAGCTGCCATCATGTCAGTGACTGTCTCGTTAACACAGGTGAGAGTATTGACGAGGACAAGGCTGGAGATCACTCTGTCATGCTGATTGAGTCAGAATAACAGACTGGAAGCTTTAAAAGGAGGGTGGTGCTTGAAATCATTGTTTTTCCTCTGTCAACCATGGTTACCTGCAAGGAAACACGTGCCGTCATCATTGCTTTGCACAAAAAGGGCTTCACAGGCAAGGATATTGCTGCTGGTAAGGTTGCACCTAAATCAACCATTTATCGGATCATCAAGAACTTCAAGGAGAGAGGTTCAATTGTTGTGAAGAAGGCGTCAGGGCTCCCAAGAAAGTCCAGCAAGCGCCAGGACGTCTCATAAAGTTGATTCAGCTGCGGGATCAGGGCACCACCAGTGCAGAGCTTGATCAGGAATGGCAGCAGGCAGGTGTGAGTGCATCTGCATGCACAGTGAGGCAAAGACTTTTGGAGGATGGCCTGGTGTCAAGAAGGGCAGCAAAGAAGCCACTTCTCTCCAGGAAAAACATCAGGGACAAACTGTTATTCTGCAAAAGGTACAGGGATTGGAATGCTGAGGACTGGGGTAGAGTCGTTTTCTCTGATGAATCCCCTTTCCGATTGTTTGTGCCATCCGGAAAACACCTTGTCCGGAGAAGACAAGGTGAGCACTACCATCAGTCCTGTGTCAGGCCAACAGTAAAGCATCCTCAGACCATTCATGTGTGGGGTTGCTTCTCAGCCAAGGGAGTGGGCTCACTCACAATTTTGCCTAAGAACACAGGCATGAATAAAGAATGGTACCAACACATCCTTCGAGAGCAACTTCTCCCAACCATCCAAGAACATGCCTTTTCCAGCATGATGGAGCACCTTGCCATAAGGCAAAAGTGATAACTAAGTGGCTCTGGGAACAAAACATCAACATTTTGGGTCCATGGCAAGGAAACTCCCCAGACCTTAATCCCATTGAGAACTTGTGGTCAATACTCAAGAGGCGGGTGGACAAACAACTTTTGACAAACTCCAAGCATTAATTATGCAAGAATGGCCTGCCATCAGTCAGGATGTGGCCCAGAAGTTAATTGACAGCATGGCCAGGGCGGATTGCAGAGGTCTTGAAAAAGAAGGATCAACACTGCAAATATTGACTCTTTGCATAAACTGAATGTCATTGTCAATTAAAGCCTTTGACACTTATGGAATACTTGTAATTATACTTATACAGTGTACCATAGTAACTACTGACATAAAGATCTAAGAACACTGACGCAGCAAACTTTATGGAGATCAATATTTGTGTCATTCTCAAAACTTTTGGCCACGACTATACATCCAATTTGATGAGTACAGTGTTGGAGGCTATTTTGTAAATGACAATGGATTGGAGATGCTTAATGTGTGTCTGGAAGGAGAGTTTACAGTCTAACCAGACGCCTAGGTAAGTGTAGGTGTCAACATATTCTAAGTCAGACCCGTCGAGAGTAGTGATGATAGTCTGGTGGGCGGGTGCGGGCAGCGTTCAATTGAAAAGCATGCATTTTGTTTTACTAGCATTTAAAAGCAGTTGGAGGCCATGGAAGGAGTGTTGTATGGCATTGAAGCTTGTTTGGAGGTTTGGTGTCATCTACATAGAGATGGATCAGAGAGTCACCAGCAGCGAGAGCAACATCATTGATACATATAGAGAATAGAGTTGGCCCAAGAATTGAACCCTGTGGCACCCCCATAGAGACTGCCAGAGGATCGGACAACAGGCCCTCCGATTTGACACACTGAACTCTTTCTGAGAAGTAGTTGGAGAACCAGGCAAGGCAGTCATTTGAGAAACCAAAGCTGTTGAGTCTGCCAATAAGAATGTGGTGATCGACAGTCGAAAGACTTGGCCAGGTCGATGAAGATGGCTGCACAGTACAGTCTTTTATCGATGGCGGTTATGATATTGTTTAGTACCTTGAGCATGGCTGAGGTGCACCCATGACCAGCTCGGAAACCAGATTGCATAGCAGAGAAGGTACGGTGGGATTTGAAGTGGTCAGTGATCTGTTTGTTAACTTGGCTTTCAAAGACTTTAGCAAGGCAGGGCAGGATGGACATAGGTCTGTAACAGTGTCTCCCCCTTTGAAGAAGATCTAGGGATCTCAGACGATACAAAAGAGAGGTTGAACAGCCTAGTAGTAGGGGTTGCAGCAATTCTGTCTGAAACTTTAAAAAGAAAGGGTCCAGATTGTCTAGCCCAGCAGATTTGTAGCGGTCCAGCTCTTTCAGAACATCAGCTATCTGGATTTTGGTGAAGGAGAAGTGGGGGGTGGGGGGGGTTGGGGCTATCGTAACTTTATCAGTGGTGACAGTGTTTTCCACCCTACTCAGTGCAGTGGGCAACTGGAAGGAGGTGCTCTTATTGTCCATGGACTTTACAGTGTCCCAGAACTTTTTGGAATTAGTACTACAGGATGCAAATTTCTGTTTGAAAAAGCTAGCCTTTGTTTTCCTAACTGACAGTGTATATTGGTTCCTGACTTCCCTGAAAAGTTGCAGATCGCGGGGGCTGTTCGATGCTAATGCAGTACGCCACAGAATATTTTTGTGCTGGTCAAGGGCAGTCAAGTCTGGAGTGAACCAAGGGCTATATCTGTTCTTAGTTCTAAATGTTTTGAATGGGGCATGCTTTTTTTTTTTTCTTTAAGGTATCTGTGACCAAAAGATGCATATCTGTATTCCCAGTAATGTGAAATCCATAGATTAGGGCCTAATGTCCTTATATAAACTGTAACTCAGCAAAATCTTTGAAATTGTTGCATGTTACATTTATATTTTTGTTCAGTGTAGTATTTATTTATGTTATTGTCCATGAGTTTCTAGTGGATAGAAAATAGCTTAATTAATGAAAAAAGCATCTAATCAACAATGGCATTTGACACCACAACACTGACAACAAATGCATATTGACATAGTAAAATAAATAAAAGTGTGTAAAAAATATAAAACACCAATTATATTCACTAATGATGGTTTATATTTAGGATAAAGTTTACATTTTTATTTTGTTTATTTTATAATAATCTTATTTAATAATTTTGTATATTTTACATGTGATAAGGCCACACATAGGGCCAAAGATAATTACAGACACCTGTGATAATCTGAATTACCCAAAAGGGCCACTAGATGTCTTGTGATAGATTACATAAAATCTTTTAAATATACACAAATTCTGGTAGTTTACTGGTAAACTTCGACATTTTCCAGTAACATACCCTCCCTTTTCAATCCTATTTGGGACAAAGCCCCACACTGAGCTTCATCACACTTCAATTAATGGTATCCTTTCATTGTCTCCCTGGAGAGACTAGGAAGACCACTTCTGTAGGACATCATTGTGAGGAGGATCAGAAACCAAACAGTTACAGGGGCAACCTTCTCTGTTACCTTCCTTTCTTCCTAACCCTCCCATGGCACTCCTCTGTTCTTCAGTTACCCCCTATGTCCAGGTCTTTTCTTCAGCCACCTCTGCCACCCCCTACTGTTTTCCTCTGTTCCTCTGTTCCAACTCACCGTGTGAGGCATCACACATCTACCACACTCCTTTGAGGCATCACACATCTACCACACTCTCTCCCACTGTCCCACTATTCTTAAACACATCAAAGAAACGTTTTTGTTAGTGGATGGCAGACCACAGAGAGTACTGAACAATTGTAGCAGTACTGGGGTTTTATTTAAGCAGAGCCCTGCGCCAAATCTGCCTACCAAAGAGGCAGAGAGAGGGAGAGAGAGATGGCTTCAAAGATAGAGACAGGGGTGATAGGAGAAAAATAAGTAGGCAGAGAGAGAGAGAGAGCGATGGAGAGGGTGACCAAGGGAATTATAGTTTCATTATTAATGATTTCTGTTAAAGCCCACAGATTTATCCCATGCTAACCTCCATGGGGTCACACACTGTGTATGCCTCTGCATGGCCAGTACCACAGCCCAGTCCCTCTCTCCTCCCCACACAGGCAGCCTGACTCACCACACCACACCACAATGACACAGCAGAAAGATCAGGCCAGTGCCAAGTGTCATCTCTCTATCATCCATCCAACAGCCCTGAATCTTTCTCCCTGAATTCTCTTTACTGTCGTCTATCCAAAAGGCCTGTTGAATCTCTCCGTCTCTCCTTACAGTCACATATAACAGTGAAGTGAAGAATAAAGGACTACTGTAATTGAGGCTACTGTACCATGAAGAGACTCTCGGCTCATTGCACCATGAGGCTTTAATTGTAGTGCACAGGCGAATCGGAGAGAGGGGAATAGTTCGACAAACGAGGATATCTCTGCAGTGTCAGAGAGCCGTTGAAACGCCTGCGTTTGCCTTCCCAACGACGTGAGAGCTAAAGAATAGATGTGTCACTTTCTCGCAAGTGTGCTTATGGCTTTTTGGATCTTTATCATATCTAAACACGTAAAAATAACACCTATAATCAATTAAGGGGGAGAAGTCACACTTAATGAAGTAACAGAAACATATTTTGCGCCAATATGCATTTTAAGTGCTCCATCTTGTTTCTGAGGACAGTGGTGGCAGTCCATTCTTTAAGCTGAGAAATGGCCCTAGGGTGACTGGTGTCAGAGAGAGGAAGCAGAGACAAAGTGGCTAGGCCATTCCGCTTCATCAACAACAATCCTCAATTAACCACTTAACTAAGAAATGGCTAAATGCAACTACAGCAAATTACATTGAATTAATTCTGTTTCTCTGTTAAAAGCTGGAACTAATTTCTCCTCCAGTAGCAAGTACTCTGTTGAATTGTAAGCAGCAGTGTAGGGTTTAGCACTGTTGGCATATAGTTTAATTAACTTAATTTGGAGGTAATTGATTTAGTGAGGAATGGAGAGTCACCTAAATAGAAGACAAATACCTCCTCCATCAACACATTATTTCTATGGCTGCATCACATTTAAGACACTGCCACTCCTTAACCCTCCTGTTGTGTTCGTTTCATGTTAATTAATTCTGTGTTCCCGGTCCAACATTACAGCCCCATTATAGCTGAATATAAATTCATAATAATACATATATTATCACCTAATGTTGTGTTAGATCTTTTTATCAACTTAAGTTCTTGAGAAAATTGGAAGTTTTGAACTTCTATTTGCTATTTATGGACTGTAGGCCTCAATGACCTGAGCTCGTACAACTCGTTTTTGAGTAAAAAAAAGCATAATGTATGGATTATTTTGACTAATACAAATACTCAGATGAAACATATTGTGCTATTTATCACAGACTACTTTGTGTCACAGTAAGTCTTGTTGACGTTGAATCACCCGTGACAACACGTGAAATGTCTGGAGTGACATAGTGGCACGAAAAATTGCCGACCAGACATCCCATAAACTGGTGGTAGATTTGTTTCTGGATCTGTACACACCAGCCAAAATCACAAGAAGAAATCACGAGTCTGTCCGGTCTACCTCCTTCCAGTTGTCTTTGTAAACGCGTCTCCCCTTCAAGTTGGTCATGTTTATCACTATAGTTTCGATTGACTCTATCAGGAACAGTTAGAAGCAGGATTTTATGTAATCAACCCGGGATACGGCGTATCTCGTTGGCCCTGGGGTCATCCTTATAACATTTTCAGCCGACAGCCGACCTCTCCTCTGAGGTGGGGATGAAGACCAGGACAAATTCCCATTCTTTGACCGGAATGTAACAATAAACTCAGCAGGGCCCTCTTCCTCATCACTGGATTGTTCCACATCGGTTGTCTCTTGGTCTGGATCATATTCTGTGTTGTCTTCAACTTCTGACAATTCCTCTTCTAATGCATCTTCACTATCTCCTCCTCACCAGTGTCATGATCAAAGATATGATCAAGAGCCTCACATACAGTATATCGTTTGGTCATTGTGCTGCCACAGAATTAATTGTGAGCAAGGCCTCAAAAAAGCTTTATATACCAGAGCTGCGAGAAAAGTTCTATATATTATTGAAACAATGTTGCGATTGTTTGTGAGAACGCCAACAGGTGTGGTTCCCTTGGGGGAAAGATTCTATTGAGGAAAGGTTCCCGTGGGGGTTGCCATGGAAGCCAAGAAGGAGAGTGAGGTTTGTGTGTGTGTGTGTGTGTGTGTGTGTGTGTGTGTGTGTGTGTGTGTGTGTGTGTGTGCTCAAACACACATGCATGTGGGGGTCTGGGAGGGGAAGTGTGTCCATCTGATGAATGGGCATGTGCCTGAACACTAATTGTAGTCTCACCCATTAATTTCTAATGACCAGTCATTTTTGACCGGGAACACCACAGATGTACAAAAGTTAAATAAAACACCCACAATTGAATGAAAATCATCAACATTTATTTTGTGTTCAGATGCCCTGTATGGACAAAGTCATGGAACCTTATGACAACCAGATTAAATGAACTACATTTTTTAGAGAGAAAACTTGTAAATCGGTCCAACTTGACCGGAACACAACAGGAGGGTTAATGTACTGTACACCTTGGATAACAAAATAGACGAGCTGAACGACGACATAGATAACATACAGCTGGCGGGTTTTACGCTGCATTGGCAAAATAGAACAATGGAGTCCGGTAAGACAAAGGGTGGCGGTCTGTGTATATTTGTTAATCTAATATTAAGGAAGTCTCAAGGTTTTGCTCGCCTGAGGACCACACTATTTACCAAGAGAGTTTTCATCTATATTTTTCGTAGCTGTCTATTTACCACCACAAACCGATGCTGGCACTAAGACCGTACTCAATGAGCTGTTTAAGGCCATAAGCAAACAGTAAAACGCTCATCCAGAGGCGGCGCACCTAGTGGCCGGGAACTTTAATGCAGGGAAGCTTAAATCCGTTTTACCCATTTCTACCAGCATGTTAAATGTGCAACCAGAGGAAAAAAAAAAACTCTGGACCACCTTTACTCCACACACAGAGACGTGTACAAAGCTCTCCCACGTCCTCCATTTGGCAAATCTGACAATACTTATATCCATCTGATTCCTGCTTACAAACAAAAACTAAAGCAGGAAGTACCAGTGACTCGGTCAATAAAGAAGTGGTCAGATGACACAGATGCTAAGCTACAGGACTGTTTTGCTAGCACAGACTGAAATATTTTCCGGGATTCTTCCTTTGGCATGAGTCACTGGCTTCATCAATAAGTGACCCCACAGTGACCGTACATACATACGCCAACCAGAAGCCATGGACTAGAGGCAATATCCACACTGAGCTAAAGAGTAAAGCTGCCGGATTCAAATCAAATCAAATATAATTTTATTTGGGGGTGCCCTAAAAATTGTCAAAGACTCCAGCCACCCTAGTCATAGACTGTTCTCTCTGCTACCGCATGGCAAGCGATACCGCCAAGTGTAGGTCCAAAAGGCTTCTCAACATTTTCTACCCCCAAGCCATAAGACTCCTGAACAGGTAATCAAATGGCTACCCGGACTATTTGCACTGTGTCCCCCCCCCCCAATAAAACTGTAATGATAGATGTTACTACTACAATTTATTTCAATCAGGGGGCCGGGCACAGCACGAGGGTGGGCTGCAAAAGCAATGGGAGCCACAGCCCTGAGCTAACACGGGCCGATAGGGCCAATTTGTCCTGTATGGCAACAGACATAATTTAATTAATACATGCCACAGTGAGAGGAGAGCAATCTAATCACCATACACACACATACACAAACACACAACACCTCACGGCACAACTCCTCTCCCCTATTTGACCTAGATAGTTTGTGTGTATGTATTGATATGTAGGCTAATGTTGCCTTTTTCAAATGTATGTATTTCTGTCCTTGAGCTATTAATGTTCTGTATTATGTAATTTTTCATGTTTTGTGTGGACCCCAGGAAGAGTAGCTGCTGATTTTGCAACAGCTAATGGGGATCCTAATAAAATATAAAATACCAAACACACAAACACACACACACTGACTGAGACACACACACATGTACACTGAGTGGAACACCTTCCTAACATTGAGTTGCACCCCCTTTTGCCCTCAGAACAGCCTCAATTTGTCGGGGCATGGACTCTACAAGGTGTCTAAAGTGTTCCACAGGGACGTTGGCCCATGTTGACTCCAACGCTTCCCACAATTGTGCCAAGTTGGCTGGATGTCCTTTGGGTGGTAAACCATTCTTGATACACACGGGAAACTGTTGAGCGTGAAAAACCCAGCAGTGTTGCAGTTCTTAACCAGTGCACCTGGCACCTACTACAAAACTCTGTTCAAAGCCAATTCATATTTTGTCTTGCCCATTCACCCTCTGTATGGCAGACATACACAATCCAGGCTTAAAAATCCTTCTGTAACCAGTCTCCTCCCTTTCATCTACACAGCTTGAAGTGGATTTAACTTTCACCTGGATTCACCTGGTCAGTCTGTCATGGAAAGTTCATAATGTTTTGTACATTCAGTGTATATACAGTACACACACATGAATACGACATACTCCTTGAAGGGGTCACTTCATTGGTAAATTGTTGTAGTTATTTTGTGAATTGATTTATTCCTTGTAATCAGGCGAAGTTGCTATTAGCTAGTCGTTTTTCCTGGTATTGTGTGGATAAGCGGCCTGGTGGGGATGTGTAACTTGGCAGACAGAGGAGAGGGGAGGAGAGGAGAGGAGCTTTACGGTTGTCACCATAGAGGGATGCCTCACTTTTTAACAGGATACCTCTTCACGATAACCACTCCCGAGGGATACATTCACTCTCCAGTCCTGCCAGATACTGTCCCTCTGACAATCAGTTTGGAGGCTCACTGTGTGTGTGTGTGTGTGTGTGTGTGTGTGTGTGTGTGTGTGTGTGTGTGTGTGTGTGTGTGTGTGTGTGTGTGTGCGTGCGTGCGTGCGTGTTTACTACAGGGGTACATACTTTCCTCTATAGCAGACAATGTTACGCAGTGCTTGTAGGGAGAGACAGGGGGAGAGAGAGTGAGAGTGCGAGAGAGAGACAATGGGAGAGGTTGAGAGAGAGATGGACAGAGAGAGAGAGCAAGGGAGAGGGGGAGAGCAAGAAGACGGTCAATTGAATTTAGTGGACGTAAAGAATGCCCAATCTGGATCTAAGAGGACTGGAGGACTATGCAAACGTTGGTGTGCATGTGTGGATGAGTGTGTATGTCTCGGTGTGTGTAAGGGAGTATTAAAGGAGAAGTAATGGACCAAGTAAAAGCCCACTTACGCAATCGATGGCATCAAATTAACTTGTAATCCTGCCAATTCAGAGTGATGGATGACCCCGCCCACTGCTAGCTCAACAGACCCACACACTCAGGCCAACAAACACTTATATCTCCACTTAAGACAATACAGCCCCAATACAGTCACACAGATAAACACAAGAAACACACATTTATTTTACAAGCTTGTTGATGTGTTGGAAAAACAGTAGTAATGTGTTTCACTTCTGATATGTGCATTGATTTAGAGTGAGTCAATGTGTTGTTCAATGCGCCATATAGAGTGCTCTACGGTCATAACAAAACCCTATGAGTGAAAAGCCTAAAATACAAGACAAATGTTCTCACCTGAAAGAAGACCGACATCACTGCAATGATCCTCTTCTGACGTATGGCAGCACTGAGGCTGTCAAAGTCATCTGAGTTATACATGTAGATCTGCATCTGTGAGGGAGAACGAGAGAAAGACAGGGAGAGAGAACGAGAGAAAGACAGGGAGAGAGAACGAGAGAAAGACAGGGAGAGAGAACGAGAGAAAGACAGGGAGAGAGAACGAGAGAAAGACAGGGAGAGAGAACGAGAGAGAAAGACAGGGAGAGAGAACGAGAGAAAGACAGGGAGAGAGAACGAGAGAAAGACAGGGAGAGAGAACGAGAGAGAAAGACAGGGAGAGAGAACGAGAGAAAGACAGGGAGAGAGGACGAGAGAAAGACAGGGAGCGAGAACGAGAGAAAGACAGGGAGCGAGAAAGAGAGAAAGACAGAGAGAGAGAATGAGAGAAAGACAGAGAGAACGAGAGAAAGACAGGGAGAGAGAACAAGAGAAAGACAGGGAGAGAGAACGAGAGAAAGACAGGGAGAGAGAACGAGAGAAAGACAGGGAGAGAGAACGAGAGAAAGACAGGGAGAGAGAATGAAAGTGTTAGGCATCCATCTTAAAACTTCCACCTCTCTCAAGGAATAGCTTGGATCTCCAAATTGCATCCTTAATGACTATGTCTGCAGAGCCACAGCCCATATAAATGTGAGTGTGTTCTGCTCTCTGACTCCTCTCTTCTCTGTGGGGTTTCTCTGAATCCTTGAATAATACACATCCCTGCACTGGTGACTTTATACATTGGACTGATGTCGGCAGCAGAAGAAGCATCACCCAAATGGGTCCTATACATCGATGGTGGAGGAGTCGTCCAGTAGCTACAGAGGGAGCTGAGGAAAGACGAGAACAACGTCTTACCTGAGGACAACTCCAGCGAGCTAACTCCATCAGCACCATCATTGCCACCACCAACCGTGTCCCTACCATCCAACTCAGCTGCCACCCAAGTCACCTGCCAGCAGAATACCGGTAGATGCCTTCACCAAATGCAGCCACCCTCTGAAGCTAGAGACTTGATGCTTGTTTGTTTTACGTTTCAAGCGCTGTTATATTCTTTTTTTGTTTACTTGTATGTGTTGTATACTGCAAGGACGGCCTACATATACAAAGGAAATAAAACTACTACCACTACACAAAAATATGTAATTAAGTCAAACGTAACACATTGGTTATGGATTATTTATAGCTTATTTCTTCCCATAGAGCTGCATAAAGAAAGACCCTGGACCAAACAGTGTCAAGGGCTGTAAGTCCTTCATTCTGCTCTCAGACACAGACACACTGATCCAGACAGATAGAGGACTAGTACTGTAGCTTAGCTAGCCTGCTGTTAACATAATCAGCACAAATAGCCCACTCAAGACTGGAAGGACGTACAGATAGACTCAGGGAAGCTAGTTAGATCCCCCTCTCTCTTTCATAAACACACAAGCACATATAGCACAACCAACATGGTCCTTTCCATCAGACCGGTTGTCAGGCAAAGCTCACAAACACATGCATGCATGCTCGTGTAAAGGACGTCACACTGCTTGCTAAGTGAGTACCACTTCCTCCTTCCTCCTTCCTCCTGTCTCGAACCCGGGACCGCTGCTTCACAAACACACATGACCGTCCTCCCTCGAGCGGTTGCGCCACAAGTCAGCTAATGATGTGGCGCAAACGTGGAGACTTAAGGCTGAGGAGTACGTTTCACACATCTCCATGTGCTACACACGGACGCACACACATTCACACACAAACACACACATACACACACGCAAGCACACACACAGAGATACAGGGTCTTTAAAATCAGGGAAGAGAGATCCTTCAGTGTTTCCTAATGTGTTAAGGGAAGGATCAACTTCCTCGAACACGATACACAACCACACAGCTATCATCATCACCAGGATCTGTGTGTGTGTGTTTCAGATGGGGTCATCTCTCTCTAATATGATAAAGAACCAGAGACACACACTCCATCATCATCAACTGTGCGTCACAGAATCACTATCATCACTAAATCAAGTGGGGGTTGTGGGATCTGTGCGTGTGTGTGTGTGTGTGTGTGTGTGTGTGTGTGTGTGTGTGTGTGTGTGTGTGTGTGTGTGTGTGTGTGAAATGCAGTGCTCACTGTAGGATTACAGGGTTTGTGTGTGTACATTTCAGCCTGGCAAGAATTACATTTATTTCCTCTCTATAGTCAATGTGGCAAGACACACACACACGCACGGCAGGCCCCTCTCTCATTCCCCACAGTCTATCTTGTGAAGGTGAAGCTCCCTCCTTCTGGAGTGTGTGTGTGTGTGTGTGTGTGTGTGTGTGTGTGTGTGTGTGTGTGTGTGTGTGTGTGTGTGTGTGTGTGTGTTTACATAAAAGCTGTGGAGAGAAACGCTGTAGGGGAACACATTCTGCGCCTGCCAAAATCCTTTTCCTGGCACTTTCTCACAATATCAACATCGTCAATATTATTCCAGTTGCATTTTCCACGCTTCTGTAATCCTTACATAAAGCAGGGTGCACAGCCTCCTTTGATCTATTTGAGGAGTAAACAGTTCTGTGGTTTCCTAATATACTATGGGGTCCAACATTATTGGATGCCTTGATGAAGATGAGAAAAAAAATACTGTATAAAATAAATGATTTTATGCAACAAAAAAAATAAAAAAATAAATGATTTTAGACTTTCAGAGAAAGAGCTTTTAATTAAGAAGTAATACAAAAATCTCTAAAATGTAGGGTTCAAAATTATTGGATCCCCTGTTTTCAATACCCCAGCACCCTTCCCTTTTGAGGATAACGACACTGAGCCTTTTTCTAAACTTTTTTATGAGATTGGAGAACATATTAGGAGGAATCTTAGACCATTCCTCCATACAGAATATTTCCAGATCCTTGATATCCTTCATCTGCGCGTATGGACTGCCCTCTTCAATTCAAATAAGAGATTTTCAATGGGGTTAAAGTCCAAAGACTGAGCTGGTCAAAGACCTCTATTTTCATGTCATATGACTATTGCACCGGTTCCAATGCTGTTCAGCAAACTCCAGACGGTGCAATGGTTAGATTACATGAAAATAGAGCTCTTTGGCCCTACACACCAATGGTGAGTTTGGCATTCGAAAGAACAATGCATACGCAGAATACCTCATCACTGTAAAATATGGTGGTGGATCTTTGATGTTACGAGGCTATTTTGCTTCCACTGGTCATGGGGCGCTTGTTAAGGTCAACGGCATCACGAACGTTATCAAGTATCAGGGCATTTTAGCCAAAAACCTGCTCATCTTTTGAAGGGATCCAACCATTCTGGACCCCACTGTAGAGCCCATAGTACAGTATGTGTTTTTTGAATTTAGAACAGAGCAAACTGGACCCTAATAACATCAGCTTCTTCTGTCAGACAATAATTGATAGCAATAATAGCGGCATTGCAGCTCTACAGAACATGCGCGAGCACACACACAGAGTGCTAGCTGAGTCAGTGGAGACATCATTTCCTAAATAAGGGAGAGCAGTTTTCATGGCAGGGTCTTACATATTTGAACCTCTTCGTGTTGAGGGCTGCGGATCACTGGTCGCTTTGCATTCAGCCCAGAAGAGAAGTGGCGGGTGGCGACACATTCTCCATACTCATCTCAGACAAGAAGATACAGTACAACCTTCACACACTGCACACAGAATATACTAGAGCACCTCAGCAGCCAGATTGGACATACTGTACATAGATAAAGCCCCAATGGAAGACACAGAGGGCAATCTGACCCCTGAATGATCCTATTTCATTAGTGTTTGGTCTTAGTTCACTGTGCTGCATGTTTGACTTGAGCACTATGTGCTGTGCTGTGGGCCATAGTGTGATTCGGGCTCCCGAGTGGCGCAGTGGTCTAAGGCACTGCATCTCAGTGCAAGAGGCGTCACTACAGTACCTGGTTAGAATCCAGGCTGTATCACATCCGGCCGTGATTGGGAGTCCCATAGGGTGGTGCACAATTGGCCCAGCGTCGTCCAGGTTTGGCCGGGGTAGGCTGTCATTGTAAATAAGAATTTGTTCTTAACTGACTTGCCTAGTTAAAAGTAAAATATATATATATATATTTTTTAAATCACAAGGCTAGAACAAAAGCCTGCATACCCTGTTATTCACCATGACTAGAGCTGGTGAGCATTGGTTTAGCAGCAGTATAAAGAGGGGTGAGAGGGAGGAGTCCTGGACACAGAGTATGACCAGGTACAGTGTGTCACCAGTATATCATCCCACTGAAGGACAGACCTGACACCCTATGTCCCCAGCCATGCCATTCTCCTTTCCCTTCAATGACTGATGTCACCCCTGTGTCATCATTATTCAATAGCCGCCTGCAATTAAGTCAAGAAATATGGGACGTATGTACACACACAGACACACAGACACACACACGCACACACACACACACACACACACACACACTCTCTTTCTCTCCCTTTCGTGTATCACATACACACACATAATCAAACACAAAGAAAGGGACCAGGGGCCTAGTTGTTGACATTCCTGAGTGAATGCAAACATGTGTTTAAATGAAAGGTATTTTCCTCTCCAAGTTCCCAGAAAAGCCTGTACAAATATGCACAGGCTTACGGGCTTACGGAGAGCAAGCAGGTTTGTGTCAGGCCTGTCTCCTGCTCTCCTGTGTGTGTGTGTGTGTGTGTGTGTGTGTGTGTGTGTGTGTGTGTGTGTGTGTGTGTGTGTGTGTGTGTGTGTGTGTGTGTGTGTGTGTGTGTGTGTGTGTGTGTGTGTGTGTGTGTGTGTGAGTTTGTGTGTATGTGTGTATGTGTGAGTGTGTGTGTTTGTGTGTATGTGTGAGTGTGTGTGTTTGTGTGTATGTGTGAGTGTGATCCCAGGCTCTATTAACACAAAGGTCTCGGTGAGCTGTTACAGAGCACAGGTCTGCTCACACATCCCACTGGGCACAGACGTCAATTCAACATCAATTCCACGTTGGTTCAACGTAATTTAATTGAAATGACGTGGAAACTAGGTTGATTCAACCAGTGTGCGCTCAGTGGGATATCAATTCCATATGGGTTTACTGAAACACACAGGGAACAGCACAGAGGTGGATGGGGAGGAATGGCAGCATGGCGATGCAGAGAGAAATACAATGATAAACAAATACATATTCTATAAATCTTCATTCCTGCCCTGCATAACCTTTTGTAAACTGCAGAAAATGGGAAACCATGACATAATTTTATTTTTACCCAGATAGAAAGCAAAGAGTGGTTTTGATATATTCAGACTGTTGCTGTATCTCTTCTCTCTCCATGAAATTTCCCAAAAAAACACACACTACACAGAGATCATTCAAATAACACAATGCCTGAGAGAGAGTGAGAGAGAGAGCGAGAGAGAGAGAGAGAGAGAGAGAGAGAGACAGAGAGAGATGTCTTGACTGGGACGCAATGACACACACGCACAACACACACAGTGCAGGGAACACTCTGGGACCCTCGACCTGCACACCACACACAGTGCAGGGAACACTCTGGGACCCCCGACCTGCACACCGCACATAGTACAGGGAACACTCTTGTACCCTCGACCTGTACAACACACATAGTGCAGGGAACACTCTGGTACCCTCGACCTGCACAACACACATAGTGCAGGGAACACTCATGGACCCCTGACCTGCACACCAACATCAGCAGCGAAGAAAAACAACCTGGGTAGAAGAGAACTATAATTCTAGAGAGAAAGGACAGGGGAGGAAATATGCCTTGTTTCATGGCCTTGAGGGGTCTGTAACACCATCTCTCCATTCCTCTAGTTTAAAAACTGCATGCTCCATCTCCACCCAAAACCACCATGATTTTCCCCAGAATGCTTTGAACAGGGGTCCATCATCACAAATCTCCCAAAGTTAAAGAAGCAGCCAGACCCCCGAAGATGGTCAGAGATGGTTTGAATGTGCTAACCACTGGAGCAGGTTAACGGTCAAGGTCACTAAAAAAATAACCTCTGCTCCCATGGCGTCTGGGACTGATAGAACAGTTTTGGTGGAGTTCCTCTGATGAGTGCCTCTCCCCTCACATCAAAGGCCTGGGGAGAGGAAGTGACCCGGACCACTCATTACAGCTAATCAGCTGACTTCCTGAGCTGTGGTGTCCTCGGGCAAGGGCTGACCAATCATTTGAGATTGTCTCTGTGCTCAGGGAGATACACATTATGACCATTCATCTTCATTCAGAGTGTCTTAACAACGTTAACCAATTAGTTTCCCCTAGTTTTCATTTCATCATTGTCCTGGCTCAGAGTGCATCTATAGCTCACGACACCCTCTCACTGGTGACTCCCAGAGCAGAGCAGTAATTACTAAATTGACTCACCAAGATTATAACTAATAGCCACGTCAATTACAAAGGCCCTATTCGGGGACATTATGGCATTGTTATGAGCACAAACAAATCCCAGCAAAAAATATAATTTGTATCATACAGAGTGACACGTTTTGATGTCAGTATACGTCGTGAGACTGAGACAAGTGATAGAGACTGTGAGCGTGATTTATTCAGGTGAGATATTCTAATAATTCTGTAAATGTAATCATTTACAGAATTAAAATGTAATGTAATCATGCAAATATTCACTTACCTGTACATTTAACTGTATATTTACCTGTACAGTTAATTTAACCATGCAAAATATTAACTTACCTGTTCATTTAACCTGTCTGTCTGTCTGTCTGTCTGTCTGTCTGTCTGTCTGTCTGTCTGTCTGTCTGTCTGTCTGTCTGTCTGTCTGTCTGTCTGTCTGTCTGTCTGTCTGTCTGTCATACAGTATGTATATTGCAAATAAGTGTTCACCAAGACAGAAACAAATGTCAGTCATCTGTTCACATTCTGTACAACGGATTAAAATTAACTAAAATATATCAAATTTCAGCTTCTTTTTTTTTGAGTGCTACCTCGAATTAGTCATTTTGGAATTGTTTCTTGGTAAGCCCTTCTCATGATTTTTGCCATTCAGTGGAGGCTGGTGGGAGGTGCTATAGTAGGATGGGCTCATTGTAATGGTTGGAATGGAATTAATAGAACTGTATCAAACAGATTTGACTCCGTTCCATTGATTCCATTCAAGCCATTACAATAAGCCCGTCCTCCTATAGCTCCTCCTACCAGCCTCCAATGTTGTCATTGTTGTTGAGCACCCCTCCTTTCCTTTGTTTGCTGAAGTGAGAAGGTCCACCTGGACTCTGTACTCTATATATATATATATCTTGCATGAGAGCAAGGAAAACATTACCCCAACATGAATGGGTCTATGTGATTAATCATGAGACCTATGCAAGTGGCATGTTAATGTATCATGATTATAGATCCTCTGTGTGGCCTCTCAGAGGGGTAGAGAGTGCCATGGTTGGCCTGGCGCCTCCATCCCTCACTATGCTGGCTTTGACTGACAGGCTGCGTTTATCCACCTCCACACTTTATCCCTTTAGAACAACAGCCATCAACATGAAGGAAGGAGGCAGATAAACGAGTGGCCAGAGCCCCGGGGAGCGCTTCACAAAGATATCCCATCCATTCAGCCAACACACATGTTCTCCCTCCCCTCTTCTCCACATCTCAATCTCTACAACCTTTTCTCCCTCTGCTTGTGTCAGACAGCACAGTCCAATTTTCCAATTTCTCCGGCACAAATGAGCCAATTCAAGTCTTTGCTCCTGACAGAGGGGATAGCACCTCATGTGAATCCTACAGACATATCTGAAAATGTTTTATAGACTTTACGGACCACCAGGAGAGAGAAAAAATATATGTGAGCAGCTAAGGGCACGCTTCAGGCGTATAGTGCTTGACACCCTTAATATAATTGGCATTATAAACTGGGTGGTTCGAGCCCTGAATGCTGATTGGCTGACAGCCGTGGTATATTAGACCGTATACCACGGGTATGACAAAACATTTTGTTTTACTGCTCTAATTACGTTGGTAACCAGTTTATAATAGCAATAAGGCACCTCAGGGGTTTGTGATATATTGGGCATATACCACACCCCCTGGGCCTTACTGATTAAATAACACCATACAGGGTCAGAATCCAAACGAGAGAGGGGCCATGGAGCTTATAAAGCAGTGGTATTCAAAGTCGCGACCCCACTGGGGAAACTTAAATTAGGAACAAAGAAATTAAGAGTACAGATTACTGTATGGAACAATATGCAAAGATTTTTGAGAAAGATCATTTTATTGAGTAAATAATATGAATTGTTTTCTTTTAATTTTGATAAAAGATGAAAATGCTATGAATTGAAGGCTATTTGTCGATGTAAAAATCGAAATTTACCGATTTTAAAGTTGTGTCATTAGATTTGGGGTGGGTCGCCGCTTAAAAGTTTGAATGCCACTGTTCTAAAGACTGAGTAGAGAGGAGAGGAGAGGAAAGGTGAAAGAAGAGGAGAACATGGTCATGTCAGCTACACCAAGCCTGTCTGCCGTATACACAGGTGGAATGTTTACTCAGAGCATGGCTTACATGCTGAAAAGACAAAAACCCAGTGAGGCCTGAGTGTGATTTATCTGCCAAACTGGGGAAGGAATATTAATCATGGTTGTGCACCTGTGTGTACAATATGTTCTGTATATAGCATCTCCTCCCTATCCTGCTCTACACTGAGATGACTCAGCAGCCAGCGTGCTGAGATTCAAGATGACGTTTACTTCTGTGACAATGCTATGTTAGCCCAGGAGCCCAGGGGGGAGGAGACAGAGAAAGAGTGCTGGCAAGAGGGATCAAAAGAGTGTGGGAGACAGATGGTAAGAGGGTGGGGAAGAGAGAGTGGAGAGAGGGTGAATTTTCCCCTAGTTTTGAGTTGTTTAGATAGATAATGATGCTGATAGAGACGGGAGAGTCTGATAATGAGACAGAGAGAACGAGATGTGGTGGTGTCTCCCATGGTCTGCAAATTACACCACTATTAGGGGAGTGTGTGTGTGTGTGTGTGTGTGTGTGTGTGTGTGTGTGTGTGTGTGTGTATTGTCTGCAAATACGACTCAAATATTAATGTGGACAATCTGGCTCATTAAGAAAGAGATTGTGACCTACTTGAGCTTGACAAAAACAAACACGCTTCCTTCAAAGAGTGAAAACAGTGACTTGGAGTGCTACAAGATAAAAAAGTCTAATCCAACATCTAATGAGCTTGATCGCTGACAGAGAGCTAATACAAAAGCCACTGGTTTCAAAGCCATATAATAGAGTAGACAAAAGAGATTGTTTTCCATGTGATCTGCTCACATAAGTCACGTGTCATACACGTGTCCGTCCTAAGTCTTGTCATGTTCGGTCTGACAGCAAAAACACAGTAGCCTCTGTGTTCTTCCACTTTGAAGTGGATACTGAGAGGGATAGAGTTCCATCAGAGGGGAGGGGAGGGACGGTGGAGCTGTGTCCCTCCTGAGGTGCAACAAGACTGAGAAGGGCTCTGTGATATCACCCCCTGGGACCATGGAAGATCTGAGGCTGAATCACAAGCCTTTGAGCTGGGAAGGAACCAATGACAGACAGATGTGCTTCACTTTGTCCTAGCTGGGAGAGAGCACATCAAGGAGCTGTTTTGATGCTGTGATTCACACTACCAGAGCTCACCATGGGGTTTAGTACCTGGTTGAGCACTCCATTGGTGGTTAAGACCAGGCTCTGTTTATTTCTCACAAATGGATGTCCATCAAAAAGATCATGTGTAGCCTACTATAGGCACCTGTGGCACCAAAGCTACCTCTAGTCTCCCTCACTACAATGGCTTTAAAAGCCATGTATACAATTGAAGATGGAAGTGCAATAGCTGGGATATTAAACATGTTTGGTGTATGGAGCCCTTTGCAATATATCTTAAACCCCCAAAATACATTACATGAGAAATGTTAGAATGCCGGTCCCTCCTTTTTCAATTTCGGGAGTATTGCTTTTTCATAAAATCTGGAAAATATTGCTTTTGAGAAAACAAAAAGGCGGGAGACTGTACCAGCAACAAGATTATTAAAAATGGTATGAAAGCCAGCCCAGAACTGGGACAACATCTATTTACCCTCTAGGTAGCATTGGGCTTTTAAAGAATGGCTGTGTTTTTCGGTGTCATTGAGGACAGGCCAGGAAATATAACATTATGTTAGAAATCGCACGTCTCCCTATCCAGAGGGAGGCCAATCATAAATAAAATAGAGAAATACATTTAAAAAATGAGCTCGGCATGGCAGTCATCAGTTATCTTTGAAGGTTTAATGGAATGTAGCTGCCAAGAAAGGGAGCAAGAGAGAGGGAGAGAGAGAGAGAGAGGGGGGGAGACAGAGAGAGATATAGAAATAGTGTATGAGAGAGGGGGGGGGGGGGGGGCAGAGAGAGATATATAGAAATAGTGTGTGAAAGAGAGAGAGAGAGAGAGAGAGAAAGAAGAGAAATAGAGAAGAAGAGGGATACAGAAATAGTGAAAGGCCCAACATGACAATACATAAGCATACCACTCCACAATATTTTCCCTCTCTGAATCCAACACAAAATAGACCAATTGTTAAAAAATTATAATATTATCACTGCTATAAAACCTCCTCTCAGAGTCCACTAAAACCTCCTCTCAGAGTCCCCTAAAACCTCCTCTCAGAGTCCACTAAAACCTCCTATCAGAGTCCACTAAAACCTCCTCTCAGAGTCCACTAAAACCTCCACTCAGTCCACTAAAACCTCCTCTCAGTCCACTAAAACCTCCACTCAGAGTCCACTAAAACCTCCTCTCAGAGTCCACTAAAACCTCCTCTCAGAGTCCACTAAATCCTCCTCTCAGAGTCCACTAAAATCTCCACTCAGTCCACTAAAACCTCCTCTCAGTCCACTAAAACCTCCACTCAGAGTCCACTAAAACCTCCTCTCAGAGTCCACTAAAACCTCTTCTCAGAGTCCACTAAAACCTCCACTCAGTCCACTAAAACCTCCTCTCAGAGTCCACTAAAACCGTATCTCTAAACTAACTCTTCTTTTCTATCCTTTACCCTCTCAACAATAAACCCATTTGTTTTTTATTTCCTCCTTGGATGCTCTTTGAGCCAGCGACATCTTGTTAAGCTTCCTTCCTCTCCCTGACATGTTTTGATTGCCATGCCACTCAATTCCCTCTGACTGTACACTGCACAGACAGCAGATTGCAACTTCTCTAGCCTGGCATAGACTTTGAACCCTATTTGTTTGATTATATACCCTGAATCCACACATGCGCACAGCACCATAGGCGTCTGTGTTGTCAAGACCTGGAAGTGTCCTTAACAACAGAACTGGCAAGGTGGTTATACTAACTGTGCTAATGAGAGTATACACAGAAAATAGAACCAACGCACTAGTCATTATCCACAGATCTTAATTTGACTAGCTTCTCACAGCAGGAAAATAACAATAAATGTACAGCCTTGATGATACACCAGGCCCACAGCGACAGGGAAATGGACCAGGCACAAATATGAAACATACAAACGACATCTCAAGTCTCAAGTCTCAAATCTCAAGTTACAGACAAAGCAGAAAACTTTAGAAATTAAAGAGAACAGCCCATCGATTGTTTTTGTGCAAATATCAACACACCAAGACACACATTTACTGTACACAGTATTACCATACAGATGGTAGACTTGCATTTTCTGTTTCACCCACTGCAAAAAGATTGACAGAAATAGAATTCCATTCATCACTGACATCTCTTATCTGTGATACAGTACCTTCAGCGTGTGCGAGAGTATGTGCAACATCACCTACCTTACCCCCCATTGTGTGTTCATTTACAGTGACTGTCTTATCTAAGCAGGTGGATAAAGACTATCAGATCTGGTTCTGGGGCCCACAGACTCATCCCCTTATCCCTCCTTCCACTCGTTTATCATTGCCAGCTGGGTAGGAGGAGGAGGAGGAGGGGGACGGGGGACGGGGGGGAAGTAGCAGGGAGCAGAAGGAGGAGTAGGGGCCAAGGGTGGTGGAAGAAGGAGGATGAGGCCAGGTTAAGGCATAAAAAGGCATCAGTTCGGCTGGCGCCTAGCCAAAGTAGGCTAGGCATATTAAATGAGTGTGCTCGCATACTCCCTTAAAAGAGTTTCAGGGAGATGTCCCTGAAAGGAATGATACTGCAATAACCTGAGGTGAGGCCATTCTGACATTATGCTAAACTGAGTTTGATTTCTGTTGTGATGATGTGTCATACTTTCCATGATACACCAACTCATTCCTATAGAGTTCAATGTTTCCTGAAGATGACCCTGATGAAGTTAAGCTTCCTACAGTCAAATACATTCAGTCCATACTATATCCATAATTTATTAATAAATCAATGAAGCCAAATCTTTCTGGAAACCATTCAGAGACTGAGGGGTGGGGTATGAGAATATGATTGTTGTACAGTATGAGCAGGGCAACACACCGTGGTTGATGGACACAAATGGAGAGCTGTGCTTCATGCCTGCCTGGCTGTGCTTTGCATATTAAGCAGTGTTTTACAGTTAAAACAGCAGGTAGGAACGCAGCAGTCCCCCACTTAATCACAAGCTTATTAGAGAACAATTACTAAATGGCAAGGCTTGTAAACATAAATCATTCATCAAGAGGACTTGAAAGTGGCATTTTGCAGCAAATTTCCTCTGTGTTGACAGCAGTGGCCTCATGAGTATTCATAGGAGAAGGCTCAGACCAACCAGGGTCTGTTAGTGACAGTCACCAAGGACATCTGGCCACAGCTACAGTACAGGCTTTAGTCTGTCTGTCTGTTAGCACTAAGCATACTAGCATTACTGTTGATAAAGGCTTTTAGGGTGTGTTGTATACGAGAAGCATGTTTAAAATCTTTCTATCTTTCTATCTTTTTTAAATTTCTTTCTTTCCCTCTGTCTTTTTCTCGTTTAAAAGTCATACTATCTGAAAGTGGAACAACAAAAATGACCTCACAGAAATGACCTCCCTTAAGAGGTCAGAGCTGACATGCCTCTTACAGCCCAGAGTATCTCTCATTCCATTGGATTGAGTGCTACTTAAAGGACCACTAAGAAAAAAAATGTAACTAGTAAGTGCTTCATCTCCGGTAATGCACTGAAGAGTCACTAGGGGGTTGGCATTTCTGTCATGTTCTAAATGGACAGTGGCATCAAATTAAATATTGGGTTAAAAATAATGAAGATAAAAATATATCATTTTAAATAGGATAAGTATATAGGGGCACGCTGAGACAAAATTGAAAGACAAAAGCCTTTGTCCATCAAACGCTATACAACCACAGTGGCGAAAACCACAGCCACTGAATTCAGGTCAGCTCAAGAGGGAGAAGCAGAGATTCACAGCTAACCAATTTAACTAGACCCACATCTTAAAGTAATGGATCTGCAAAACCACCCAGGGTTTAAGGTATTCTCCAAACTAAACCTTGTCATTGTCAATTTCCCTTTATAAAGGAATCCCCTGCTTCAGTACATCTAAATAAGATTGAGAGAGACCCAGTGTGCCTCAGTGCATTGCATACAGATTTAGTAACAAAGCCACTGTGTACCTGTGGATTAATATCCAATGTAGTGACTCTCCTTCCAAATAATTAAACAAAACCAAAGCTGGCTGTCATGAAAAAAACAATGCTGTTTTCCTACCAGAAGAAAAACAGTGAGAGCGAGCTTAACAGGTCAGCACAGCACAGCACAGCACCTGTGACATTAAACAGGTCATGTGACATTGAAGAGGTAATTTGCCATTAGATGGGAAGCCATAATCAATAGCACAGCAAGGCATGACGACAATGGGGTGCGCGCACACGCACGCACGCACACACACACACAAACACACACACACACACACACACACACACACACACACACACACACACACACACACACACACACACACACACACACACACACACACACACACACACACACACACTGCCCTGCCCTGCCCTGCCCTGCTGACATATTTAATTACCTCTTAGACACAATCACCCTCCTTGACTGAATGTTAATTGTGCACTTTCTCCTCAGTGTGTTCCTCCTCTCTCGCTCTCTCTCTTTCTACTGTTCCCTCAGCGTGTTCCTCCTCACTCACTCTCTCTCTTTCTACTGTGCCCTCAGTGCGTTCCTCCTCCCTCACTCTCTCTCTTTCTACTCAGCTCTATATCCTTCTACCTTTCTCTTATTCTTCCTCCCTCCCACCCACCCACCCTCCATCTCTCTCTCTCTCTCTGTACAGATAAGGACATGAGCAGGGGGAGTTGTCAGCACTCATTAGCATTCACCACAGTAACACTCTCACAGACAACCAAGTCCAGGGCTGTAACCAAGGTTTGAGTTTTAGTGAGGTCCGGTGACCTTTTTTTATTTTATTTAACCTTTATTTAACTAGCCAAGTCAGTCAGTTGTAATGATGAACTGCGTAAATAGATAGATAGATAGATAGATAGATAGATAGATAGATAGATAGATAGATAGATAGATAGATAGATAGATAGATAGATAGATAGATAGATAGATAGATAGATAGATAGATAGATAGATAGATAGATAGATAGATAGATAGATAGATAGATAGATAGGTACTTTATTGATCCCCCGGGGGGGAAATTTCATTGTCAAGCAGCTACAACAAAACACAGGGCAGGTGCAAAATGCCACAACGAAAGTACACAAAAGACAGATACACGGTACATGATACATAGAGCGGCAGTATGAAAAAGTATAGAATAGTATACCATCTCTCGAATTAAACTCTAGAAGGTACAGTCATGTGAAAAAGTAAGTACACCCCCTGGAGGGTCCAGCCTTCCATAAAGATAAGAAAATTGGTCTGGTTTGGTGTTAACCATATGGGTGTGTGGTAACACATCGTTCAAAGATCAAAAGACCTACTCGAGGCCCTCAGAAGAAAGATTATTGATGCGCATGAGTCTGGGAGGGGTTACAAATCCATTTCCAAGCAATTCAAGTACATAATTCAATTTCCAAGCAATTTGAAGTACATCATTCCACTGTCGATGAAAATTCCAGACCACTGGCAAAATACCTAGGACAGGTCGTCCCACCAAAGTCAGCCCAAGAGCTGACCGAAAGATGCTCATAGAAGTCTTTAAGAACCCCAGGGTAACATCAAGGGATCTACAGACCTCTCTTACCACAATCAATGTTGAATTGCATGGGTACACTGTCAGAAAGAGAATGCACAAACTTGGCCTACATGGGAGGTCAGGAAGGAAGAAGCCTCTGCTCTCAAAAAATAATATCAAGACACAACTGACTTTTGCCAGACAACACCTGGGTAAAGTCAGTTGTGTCTTGATATTATTTTTTGAGAGCAGAGGCTTCTTCCTTCCTGACCTCCCGTCGCTCTTGAAGTTGCGTATTTGAGGATAGGTTAGCCAGGCATGTCGATGGTCCCCAATGGGGTGATGAGAGTAGAGTACTGTGTTTGAAGAGAGTAGCAGAATGGTCCCACTTAAGTTTGCTTTTCAAGATACTTGGCTCAGGACAGCTAATCAGCTGTACCAGTGATTGTCTGATAGGGGAGTTTTGTTCTCCCCCTCGGGTTGGTATTCAGGATTCAAACCACTTTGGACGTGAGCTGCAGCTCACCGTCTTTCTGGTCTGAAGGTTGATTTCTTTCCCAAGCCTTTATGCACTCTGGTCAAAAGCGTCCGGTTCCGTCAGGCTGACTTGTACAAAGTTATGTAAAAGTTATGTAAAACTATTATCTCTTATGGCTCCTAAAATCATATCCATATCTTAACAAAAATACTTTCATAATTTTTCATATTATATGCACAACGTAGTAGATGAAGACTTTGTACATGTAGTACCATTTTTTATGACATCAAAAGATAACAAACAAAATGACATTATTATTCTTTAGATCTCCTCTGACCATTCCCCACGGTCTTATATTAGAAACATTGTTCCAGTATTCATTTTTTGAACGTGTTAGAGTTTCGGCGGGAAAACGTCTGTGAAACAAAGGCACATTTCTATGTGAATTTGGGAGAGGGAGAGAGTCTTCTACTTTAATTTACGACAGGGTGTGAGGTGTCAAAACCCCTACAACAGTTCCCTCCTCCCCTCTGTGGGTGAGATGGGGTCTGGTGGAAGTTTATTCATTGCAAACCTGATCTGCCCATTGGGATCACGCCAGGACAGTCATGACAAATGGCGCACCACAGATGATCGTATTATTACATTCACATGAATTATTAGAATATTATTTATGATTCTGTATTAATATCAGTGTTGTAGTGGTAAAAAAGTGGGGAATGGATAAGACGAACAACCACCGATATAAACAAAAAACGTACAACATTTTTAGAAGTGTATCGTTTACATTTTAATGTAGGCCTATAAGGAAGAGGCCATGTCGAGATATCCATATAGAAAAATATCTTATTTTTTGAAGTTCCTAACTTGTTTGATAAAATGAGGCCAGATTTTCTCAGGGGAATCCACATGGGGCCCTGACCCCAAGTATGGGAACCCCTATACTAACCTCTCTCTCTGTTTGCTTCCTCTCTCTCTCTCCTCTGCTTCCTCCTGCATGCATTGCAGCCTGCCTCAGCCTCACCACTGATCGCCACATCACTGTCTGTCTCAGTAGCCTATTCTCTGTAAAGCAAAGTTATTATGAGAACTTAGTAGCCTATTTTTTTAACCCTGCAGAGGTAGGCTCCGTTTAACGTTAGCTACTTACTTCATCCATCTAGTTGGTTAACTAGATGGATTGAAATTTCCCCCCCGGGGGATCAATAAAGTATCTATCTATCTATCTATCTATCTATCTATCTATCTATCTATCTATCTATCTATCTATCTATCTATCTATCTATCTATCTATCTATCTATCTATCTATCTATCTATCTATCTATCTATCTATCTATCTATCTATCTATCTATCTATATATCTATCTATCTATCTGTCTATCTGTCTATCTGTCTATCTATCTATCTGTCTATCTATCTATCTATCTATCTATCTATCTATCTATCTATCTATCTATCTATCTATCTATCTATCTATCTATCTATCTATCTATCTATCTATCTATCTACTAATACTACCCAGAGCCCTTCAACATTATTGCAATAGAAGTCTCTGCCGCAGGAGGGTTTTAAAATTGCCTTTTGTCCGGCATTTCGCAAACACACTGTCAGCAGCATGTCTAGTTTTGCTTACTGTACTTCTCTAGTGATGCCGACTATGAGCTGGGGTAGTTTGTTTTACGTCTCAGGCCCTCGGCTTGTGCCATGAGAGGGCAGACTTAGCCGTTTGAGAGAGTGGTGAATGTGCTGTTAAAAAGGAAAGTCTGGGAGGAAAATCAGGGGGACGCAGGCAAACATAACGAACAAACCACTGTTCATGATTCCACTCGTTCGCAAAGAGGCAGGCATGATTAGAACTCTGTCAGATCAAGAATATAAGCGTTCTGAACTGGGAGCAATATTTAGATTTTCACCCATAACTGATTTTCTTTATGAACAAATTCTATATTTTTATTATGTATTTATTTGTCAAATTAGAAAAAATTACAAGTCGTACAAATAACCAGCCCAAACTAATCAAATCCATTTCATCTTTCATTCTGGCTAAAAAGAACATTCTATTCTGCAGGCATCAGGACGGACATCAACAGAGTGGACTTTACCCCAAATCATACATATTGAACCATTCAAGAAATCATCAATATAACAGAAGAGAAAAAGTGAATGTGTGAAACGAGAGATGCAACACGAATTTCCAAGGCCTAAAGGTAAATCCAAGTCTGAATATCACAATGGAACGTAAGATACAGGAATTTACAGTAATACAGCACAATTTGAATACAATATACTATCTGTAACATGATCTATTTGTGAAATATACATGTCATATATAGGACTGCACAACGACCTCATGCTGGTGGCAGAGCAGCAGTACTCAGCCATCAGCAAGAACAAGAAATCTGCAACATGGTAATAGCCAACAATTCCATCAGAATCCAGAGAGATACAAAGTGCCATCATAAATGACAACAATATCTTCGCAAATATCAATTCTGTCAGCATTTCCACTATAGACAGAGTTAAAAAAAAAAATCTAATGACTATGAAACAACTCTACAAGGTGCCATTTGAGAGGAATAGTGACAGAGTGAAGGAGCTGCGGTACCAGTATGTCCAGGTAAACCATTGGTGTGCACATGGTATATTGTACATGGAGTTTTACTGTACTTCAGTGATGCCTGTATATACTTCTTGAAGTTGTAGATAAGAACAGAAAACATTTATACTTTAATAAACTGTCTGATTCTAGAATAGGCTACGTAAAACTAACTTTATATTTTGTTTCGTGTTACTATATAGAGAATATTAAAACTGGAAGGACATGAAATGACCCACATTCTTGTTTTTGTGGACGAGGCTGGGTTCAATCTGGCCAAAGGCAGGAGACGTGGCCGCCATCTCATTGGACACCGAGCCACAATTGGCACATCAGGTCAACGTGGGGGCAATATTACAATGTGTGCTGCCATTTCTGAGAATGGTGTGAGCACACATATTACCCACATTTGGCCCTATAACACCCAACTTCTCCTGGCCTTCCTAAATACACTTTACAGAGACCTAAAACCAGAACACCAAAGAGGTTTAGTTAGACCAGATTTGCCAAATTATGTAATTGTGTGGGATAATGTCAGCTTCCACCGAACCAACATTTTTAGGGAATGATTTGCTGCGCATGAAAGGATAACAATGGAGTTCCTTCCACCATCCTCCCCGTTCCTGATGCATGGAGGTGGAAAGTATATGACTATCGGGCACAAGATCAGATGTCTCTGTTAGATGCCATGAATGCTGCTTGTGAGGACATCACAGGCGATCATTGCAGGGGATGGTTGAGCCACGCAAGGAGATTTTCCCCCCGGTGCATCGCAAGGGAAAACATCAGATGTGATGTTGACGAAAATCTCTGGCCAGACCAACAAGAGCGACAGGATGTCCACAAAGAAGATGGGAACTTGTAGTGTTACGTACTGTGAGGAGGTACAATTTACTGTTTTTTACAGAACTACCGCAGGGTTTTTCATTGTAGTAGATTTTTTTTTGTGGCACATTTTCTGTTCACTATATATGACTTTATTTACCCAATACTACGGTTTCCTTCGTGCATCTACGTCATCTTGCTGAGTCTACCTTTAAACCTAACCTAACCTATGACCTGACCCATTACCTTATGCATTACTGCCCCCGAGTGGCAACAAGTGACATCCCAAAAACACAAAAACTTAGGCTACTCTCTGTCCCTAACACTTAAACTAAAACGAAATCATCTAAAAACAGTTTTGATCAAACAAAAAACGAGTAAAGTGGATCTGAAAACAAACTGAAATTAAACAGAATTTCAAATAAAAATCTTCAAACTAATAGACATAAAAACTAGTATAAAAACACAAAAGAACTGCCGACACCAGCTAAACTCACCAAATATCAAATTATCTATATTAAGCTGTTGGCCGAGGACAGTAAAGAGGCTGCTGGGGTTGTCATTAATCCAAACAGAATAATTATATTTTGCCATTCAATGGAACAACAGACACCAAACACTTGGCAGCTGGGTTGAGAGATCACTTTAGTTTTTTGCTGGATCCTAAAGCTGACTCTTAGCTGCAGCGTGCTGCGCCAGACCAGACACCCATACTGATAAATCAGGCTTTAGGAGTGAGAACGACCATTACTGGCCATCCACTGATCAGACCCCAGGGCCCTGGCCTTCATATCATGTCCCGTCAGATCGATACGGGACCACCTTCTACTCTTCTCCATCCTGACAGGAGGCAGACTCCCACCCCACTGGTCCCCATTCATACACTAGGTTTTCTAGAATTCTCTCATCCAGATATTCCCATTCACTCTCCTTTCGCCCATATTTCCAATCCATTTTGTTTCCTGCGTCCTTAAATTTCCTCTATCTCTCCAGACGACTCCCCCTCGCTCTCACCTCCACTGGGAACCTCCTGCCGTTGATGCTGTGTTCAGAGCCCTCAGATCCGTTGCTCTGGCCCCAGTGGAACTCCACCTTCTCAGCCTTAAAACGCCCGGGCAAGCCCGCGCCACGAACAAAGTAGTCATCCTTCAGCATGATAGCCACTGAGAGAGAGAGAGAGACAGGATGAGAGTGATAGAGACAGGAAGAGAGAAGGAGAGACAGGTAGAGAGAGAGAGAGAGAGAGAGAGAGAGAGAGAGAGAGAGAGAGAGAGAGAGAGAGAGAGAGAGAGAGAGAGAGAGAGAGAGAGAGTGTTACATGAGGGTCAGGTAGGTGGCAGGTAGCCTAGTGGTTAAGAGCATTGTGCCAGTAACTGAAAGTTCAAAATCTCTGAGCTGACTAGGTGAAAAATCTGTCGATATGCCCTTGAGCAAGGTATTTCACCCTAGTTGCTCTGGATAAGAGCGTTTGCCAAATTACAAAACTTTTGTAATTTTTAAAAGGTCACCATTGTATCACATTTCATAACGTTCACACACTGAAGCAACAATGGCTTTGGCATATCTCTTGATGCTCTGATGAAGGCATAACTGCCAAAATTAGCCTGTCCTGCCGAAAATAATGAGGTGACGTCTTTTTGTCTTAAAAAAAAAATACATTTGGAGTGCTGCCATTTCCCAAAGTTCTTAAACTTGGGATTTAACTTGAAATACTGAAAAAGGACTTCAGGAATTAGCACAATTTATCATTAATAAGTGCAAATTGCATAAACATACACACATTGTGAAACCTCTGTTTGACCTACAAACAATATAAAATGATATTCATTCAAGGCACTTAGTATTGAGGTTCATCATCTATTTCTTGAGGGGGATGCTGATGCATTTGCTGAATATAACACGTGATGCTTTTATAACGTCTGTGCTGCCTGCCCTACAAGGCTGGGTCTCAAATGAAGGGATAATCTCCTCAGCCACTTCTAATTGCCTCTGCAAGTCTTTTGTTAGTTCATGCTTGTTGAAATAAAGTGGGAATTGACAGAGGAAGGCAAAAAAAAATGTTCACAAATTTGACTGAATAGACCCACATTTAATTAACTAATACGACCTTAAATAAATGCTCCCATTGTCAAACCGATTTCTTACTGTGATTGAACTTCAGAATTGTTTCTACTCCTCCTTTCAGAGGAGATTTCTGTCCCATTTAGAAGAAGCACTCAAGTGAAATGAGTGGCCTGGTTTGTCATCTCAACGTCTTCAGAAAAGTCTGAAAATTGAGGCATTTCAAACTAAAATACACCAGGCCTGTTAAATTACATTTACTTAGTTTGACATTTCTCAGGTCGTAGACTCTGCCAAAGCCTTTGACCCTTAAACAATAGGCTGGTCTATCAAAGTTTATTTCCCCTCATTGTGTAATTTGTGTCCTCTGGGAGATATTGGATATTTGAAGAGATGTGTTGCTTGGTGCTTGTACAAGATTGCTGGCACTCCCACTAAAATTCTACCAGTCTCCATCCAGGAGGCTAAGGTTACACTGAGTAGTAGGATATCCTGTGGGAGCCTGGCCTTCCTGGCAAACCTCATACTACCGCTGAGACTGCAAGATGAGGGATTAACAATGCATTATGTGCTAAACGGGTTCCTTAGCATTTACTGCATGGGACTGGAGGAAGATTCTACCACAGTGGCTAACTTAAATACACTCCACTGTATTGCTGCTTTGCTAAGTCTCACTTCCTCCACTGTGGCTAGGCTGACCTGATGCGGTCTATGCTAGGGATGGAACGGCAGCTTACATTAGTGTTCAGTGCACAGTAGGCAGAAAAAAAACACATATCTTGCTCTCTTTTTTCATCATTTGTTTTTGCCTTTTGTTGATTCAGTCCTAATCCAGCGTGCGAGGGGAAGGCAGGCCCTGGGAGTTTCATTAGCGATGGGAGCCAGTGTTTGGGTGCGCTAGCAGGCGAGACAGAATTAGACGCTAAGCCAGTGAGACCTTGGACGGAGGGTGTGAAAACCGGGGGCATATATGAAAATAAAGCCTTGATCAATGCTAATATTTCTTCAGGGCTCCAAGTCCTCATTAATTTCTTAAAAGGTTTATTTGATATGATTCTGGGACAGTTTTCTCCCTTCATCCCACTTCATCCAGCCGCCCTCCTTTCCGTCTCAAAAACCATGACACCGTTCTTCTGGCCGTGAGACATCTCTAACGACTTCATGCTTCAAGGTGACAGGGTCAGAGTTCAGCCAAAGCTACAGCTTTCACAGAAGCAGGAGGAAGTTTAGAAGAAGCTGATTGAAGCATCCATTATTCAGATATGCTTCAGGTGATTATGTCACAGATAAAACACTCAGCTGTCATTTATAAATAGTGGAGAATATATAAATTATGCATGGCACAACAAGAGGGTGTTTGTCTTGTTAGGCGTGCATTATGGAGTACGCAGAGATAAGACGCTGCGCTCTATTTCGTTCCGCTACTGTTGTTTGTGTTAGAACTTGATTTGATTTGGTGGGCTGTGGCACCGCTACGCTAACCCACTATAATACCTGTGATGATGATACACTGGTTTTCCCCATTCATGCCTGTAGAAGAGACAGCTCAGAGGTAGCCCTCATCCTTTAACACGCTATGGCCTTGAGAAGAGAAGGCTACGGACATCAAAGGCTCTGAGAAACACCACGCGATCAGGGACAGACATTTCTCATGCTGAGTGAGCTGAGCAGTCTCGATCTTTCTCTCTCTCTCTCTCTGTCTGCACTCCTCTCTATCACTGAGTGATGCCAGGAAAGGGACACCAATACACTGCTCAGGGGGGAAGCAGATATCCAGGCAGCCCATTCCCAGGGGAGAAGACGTACAGTCCCCCACTAGATGAACCTGACTCTCCTTCGGCCTTTCAAAGACACGGCCTCCAAATTCAACAACAAGCCATTAGAGGGAATAGCCCACAAGCTAGAGAGGGAGCTTGAAATTCCATCAGCGTTAGCCTTGATAGAAATATGGCAAGCTTTATGGGCTATTCCCTCTATAAGATCTTCATTATTTGATAGAACACAATATAACACTCACCGAGAGAAGGATTACAAGGTATACAAGGTGTACGTATTTTAAAAGCACATACAGGCGATCATTTAGGGTCTCCACTAGGGAGAGATGGACCAGAGACAACACCAGTTCATACATGCTACATTACGTCCAGAGACATTAATAGAATAAAATATCTGACAATATAGAAATCATACTAGTCACATTATTTTCCCCAGGTCTGCAGAGAGAGCCTGTAATAGGACAGCTGGCCTTGTTGTGACTGCTGCCAATATGGATGCCAGCCACCTGTGGCCCCTGCTCCCACAAGCATTTAAATTCCATTTGTAGGCAGAAAGAGAGGACAATCCATCTTTGTGACAGATAGAAATGGTGAAAAATACCTGTCTTAGACGTAAAAATCACGAGATGCTATAAAAGCTGAATTCAGCTTTTTTCAGGTTTTCATCTGCACCAATGACAGATTCACTAATATGGATCCATTAGTTATGTGCAAATCCACTCCTACCACAAATATTGTATTGGACTGCTGTGCATGTCGCTTTTAAACTACTTGAATGTACAGATGTAGGATGTTCATTTGACCTATAATGTCGCAGCAAACAGTATTTGTACGTTAAGTCCATAATGTTGCTTGGTCAGTTGTTAGGCTAGGTTTTCAGTGAATTTATGTAAATCACAAAATTCATCTGTAGGACATTTCTCAGCAACAAAACAGTGATCAAATTAAGATCCTAAGATTTGTATGTATAAAGTGTGATTTTCATGTACTCTAATGTTATACTAGAAATACAGTGCATTCTGTAAGTAGTCAGACCCCTTTCCCTTTTTCCAAATTTTGTTACGTTACAGCCTTATTCTAAAAAAATTGTTTTAAATCCTCATCAATCTACATACAACAACCCCCTAATGACTTATCGAAAACAGGTTTTTAGAAATTTTAGCAAATGTATTAAAAATAAAAACCCCTTTGCTATGAGACTCGAAATTGAGCTCAGGTGCATCCTATTTCCATTGATCATCCTTGAGATGTTTCTACAACATGATTGGAGTCAACCTGTGGTAAATTCCATTGATTTTACATGATTTGGAAAGGCACACACCTGTCTATATAAGGTCTGACAGTTGACAGTGCATGTCAGAGCAAAACCAAGCCATGAGGTTGAAGGAATTGTCTGTAGAGCTCCGAGACAGGATTGTGTCAAGGCACAGATCTGGCAAGGGTACCAAAAAATTTCTGCAGCATTGAAGGTCCTCAAGAACACAGTGGCCTCCATCATTCTAAAATGGAAGAAGTTTGGAACCACCTAGACCGCCTGGCCAAACTGAGCAATCGGGGGTGAAGGGCCTCGGTCAAGGAGGTGACCAAGAACCCGATGGTCACTCTGACACTGCTACAGAGCACTCAGGACCTCAGACTGGGGTGAAGGTTCACCTTTGAATAGGACAACGACCCTAAGCACACAGCCAAGACAACACAGGAGTGGCTTCAGGACAAGTCTCTGAATGTCCTTGAGTGGCCCAGCCAGGGCCCTGACTTGAACCCAATCAAACATCTTAGGAGAGACCTGAAAATATCTGTGCAGCGATGCTCCCCATCTAATCTGACAGAGCTTGAGAGGATCTGTAGAAAACAATGGGAGAAACTCCCCAAATACAGCTGTGCCAAGATTGTACCGTCATACCCAAGAAGACTCGAGTCTGTAATCACTGCCAAAGTTGCTTCAACAAAGTACTGAGTCAAGTGTCTGAATACTTATGTAAATGTGATATTTCCGTTTTAAATATTTATAAATTTGCTCAAACCCCCCCAAAAAAAAACAGTTTTTCCTTTGTCATTATGGTGTATTGGGTTTAGATTGATAAGGATTTATTTTGTATTTTTTTATAAGTTTTAGAATAAGGCTGTGGAAAAAGTCAAGGGGTCTGAATACTTTCCGAATACACTGTGGGTAGGTCATAATATGTTCAGACATATCTATATCTACATAACCAAAAGAAGGAGAGGGTAAACAGACATTGGGGGACTGTGAATCTCACCTGTTTTTCCAGTGTTCTTCATTGAAGTCTTGTTGGAGGACTCTGTCTCAAATCCGTCCAAAGCTAGCTCTTGATACTCCATGGACACCTTGCTGTCCTGGTCTGCAATGTTGATTGGGGATTGGTTCCTCTCTCTGCATTCTGGGTAGGCTGATGACCAGCCCTCTTCTGGCCCGTACATACCTGGATGAGAAGAAAGAATACGATATATATATAATCCATTCGATACCATGTGATTTCACAACCCAACCAGAGCTAACCATTTGGCCCGCTAATCAGCAGAGAAAGTGTAACATGCTGAAAATATTTTCATACACGGTATGCATAAAAGAGATCATGTCATGTTTTTGGTGGAATAACGCAGTCTTAATGCCACTCATTTCCAAAATTGGAATCACCAGTAGATTCCCTCTGATGTTGACCTGCGGTCAAACCTTCCCTCCGATAATGCAGGCATACGTGTGCCTGTGGTAGTTTAATCAGAATGTGAACAAAGCTACACCTCCTAACCCATGTAGAGGTGAGGCCAGTGTACTCAGAGATGAAACCCCACACTCTTAGATGAATGGCAAGGCCCGATGTGAGACCAGACACCTCCATGTAGCACAGAGTCAAGAGAGGGAGAGGAGCAGGGTGGAAATGTCACCATTCTCCTGCCACCTCCCTCAGATAAAGCAAACAGAGAGAAGGATGGAGAGGGTGAGAGATAGGACAGGGTCAATACCATGGAAACAGTGGAGATAGTCGCTCTCCTCTCCCCATTCACATGTAAGCAGAGCAGGCATGGTGTCCTCAGTGTGGGGTCACAGTCCTCAATAGCCACCCAACCATAAAACACCAGACCAGCCAAGTGAAGTCAAGTGAATCCTTAGTAATCCAGTGAAGGGGAATTAATTTGGTTGTGGATAACACACTAGAAAAACACATTCAACAAAGGCATACATATCTAAACAACATTTACAATATAATTCAACTGGTTCAGTATATACAACAGCACCCCAAACCCATAAACATTCTACCTAATTGATTTTAAATTCAGAAGTACTTTAGATTATAGTAACTGCATTATATTAATGTGCACAATCATTGGAAGCATTAGCTAAATAGTGCTACAGTATCTGTCTCATGATGGGAAGTAGCTACACCCACTGTTCCTATCTCTAAACACAAACTCAGACTACAAGTCATGTCATGTTTAATGTATTATACAAGGAATTGAGAAATCAATCATTTACAATGATTACAACTGCACACCGTGCTGTAAGTATTTGATATGAAACAGCATCTAATCATAACCCTAATCTCCAATAGATATGCTTCATCGTGTCCTAACCTTGAGTTCTATTGACTTTCCCCTGCAGTATGTTGTCCTGTCCTCTTTCTACAGTGAAGCTTTGGCTGCCTTCTGTCTTAAGGATGGAAGTAAGGGCCCACTCCTCTTCACTCTGCTTCCCCTCCCACCCGCAGTATGCACACTCGGGCTAAAGTGCAGCCATAATTGAAAGCTACACTAAGCTACCGGGGTTCTAAAATTAATTTGTCTACGATTACTCATACCCCACGTGCGTCCGGAGTGTTTGGTCATTTCTATTTCATTGAATTAGGAAGCATCCTCTTCTCCTGCCTCTTATTCTAGCTTTGGGATATATTGATTGTAGAGGTCTGGGTTCCACATAGGAGAGCGCAGGGTATGGATCCAGGCAGCCGCGGCCTGGTAATTAATGCAGCAGAGAGCTGGTGTGAAACCATTAGTCATTGTTTTAATGCAGCCAATGTGTGCAAAGAGCTGCTGCACTGAGAGGAGAGACAAGCGGACGAGTAAACAACCTTTACATAAAAAAAACTGACCCATGCATAAGGCAATACAGATGCTGCCTATATAAACATGTTGAATCTTCCATGTCCTATCTCAACATATTGAATCTTTATAGGCCTATTTGAAAATGTTACTTAAAGGGATAATCCACCCCAAACCACAAATTCATATGATTAAAAGTGTTGAACAGTATTAAATAACAATAATGTGTGAAAACAATATTTTGGGCTAACAATTTTTGCCATTATAACAAAGTTGGTAGCAACGTAAAAATCGTTGTGGAAATCAGCTCAAGTTGACTACAAAACCCACAATGCGGTGCTGTTTCTCTGGGCTGGCTGGCTAGCTAGGTATCTAGAAAGCAAACGTAGCTACACACAATAATACCAAAGTCAATATCAGAATGTGATGTAGCTAGCTAGCTGTACAATACCCTAAACAACTATACATTTAGGAGTCTATCTCACTGAGCCCAGAGCGAGTGCAGAGTACGTTGCTATGGAAACAACGGCCCTTTCCCATGTTTCCCTCAGACACACAGGGTGCATTGCGAGATGGTGCTTGAAGGAAAAACTGAGTTGAATAATTTGGTAACATTTTTAGATTGAGCACATCTATGCGAAATACAGGGCCCTCAGAAAGTATTCACACCCCTTGACATTTTCCAAATTTAATTGTGTTATAGCCTGAATTTTAAATGGATTAAATTGAGATTTGTGTCACTGGCCTACACACAATAACCCATAATGTCAAAGTGTAATTGTGTTTTTAGACAGTTTTACAAATTAATACAAAATGAAAAAGCTGAATGTCTTGAGTTAGTAAGTAATCAACCCCGTTATTATGGCAATCCTAAATAAGTTCAGGAGTTAAAATGTGCTTAACAAGTCTCATAATAAGTTGCATGGACTCACTCTGTGTGCAATAATAGTGTTTAACATGATTTTCAAATACCTACCTCATCTCTGTACCCCACACATACAATTATCTGTAAGGTCCCTCAGCCGAGCAGTACATTTCAAACACAGATTCAACCAAAGACCAGGGAGGTTTTTCAATGCCTTTCAAAGAAAAGCAGCCATTAAATATCTCTTTGAGCATGGTGAAGTTATTAAATTACACTTTGGATGGTGTATCAATACACCCAGTCTCTACAAAAATACAGGCATCAGTTGCAGGAGATGAAGTTACTCCACAATACTAATCTACAGTGCATTCCAAATCATTTCCAATCAATTGAATTTACCACAGATGGACTCCAATCAGATCTCAAGGATGACCAATGGAAACAGGATGCACCTGAGCTCAATTTCGAGTCTCATAGCAAAGGGTCAGAATACTTATGTAAATGTTGTTTTTATTTTTAATACCTTTGCAAAAATGTCTAAAAACCTGTTTTTGCATTGTCATTATGGGGTATTGTGTGTAAATTGACGAGGGAAAATAATAATTTTATCCATTTAAGAATAAGGCTATAACGTAACAAAATGTGGAAGAAGTCAAGGGGTCTGAATACTTTCCGAATGCACTGTATACTTTGTCATGACGATATGAACGGATGGATGTGTTCTAGACAATTTATTGGCTGATGTGGCTATCTGGAGTGCAGGTAATTGTTTAAAAAGCATTATGAAATGTGATAGTGCGTTATCCCCATCTCCAGTGAGGAGAACCATGTAGCTACGACGTCCCTACACGATTTCCTGATTTCACAGACGGACCACTCAGAAGTTCATGGGGAAAATGTGAATTTTACCCAGTGATAGAACATAGGCTTTCATCAAATTGACAGGAGTTTCATGATTCTTAGGAGGTGTATTTTTATTTGGGGCTGGATTATCCCTTTAAAAGCATATTACACCCATCTAAATCTCATAAGATAATGATGGAGCATGAGCAGAACATGAATTTCTGTGAGCTCACACAGTAATGGGCCAGGGCCAGGGCCAGGGCCAGTCAGTGCTGTCTCCCCTTCAGTGTCCCCTGGTGCAATTGACCATCCTCCTGAGACGAGCTAGCGTGATAAGAACTCAAACCAGCAGCACGCCACCAGGTGTCACATCAACAATTTACTAGGCTTGTGAGTATACCAAACATTAGGAACACCTTTCTAATATTGAGGTGGCCCTCAGAACGGCCTCAATTTGGGGGACATGGACTCTACAGCATCCCTGTGGAATGCGTTCCATGTTGACTCCAATGCTTCCCACAGTTGTTTCAAGTTGGCTGGATGTCCTTGAAAAAACTGTTGAGAGTGAAAACCCCTGCAGCGTTGTAATACTTGACACAAACCGGTGTGTTTGGCACCTACTACCATACACAGTTCAAAGACACTTCAATCTTTTGTCTTGCCCATTCACCCTCTGAATGGCACACACACACAATCCATGTCTCAACTGTCTACTCCCCTTCCTCTACACTGATTGAAGTGGATTTAAAAGTGACATCAATAAGGGATCACCTGGATTCACCTGATCAGTAAATGTCATAGAAAGAGCAGCTGTCCTTAATGTTTTGTACACTCAGTGTATGTATATAACATTCACAGAGTGGAGGGGTAATAAATACTTATCTCTCTGACAACAAAGAACATGGCAGAGACATCATAAAAAAACGGCTTTGCGACATGCATAATCATACATTTTGGTCAACAGGGATAGGATTTTAAATTTCAATAGTTTTCTGCATTTCTCATGACCAATTGTCTGTGATTCTCTTGAGAGCATGCACATTTTATTTCTGAGAATTATGAAGACTGTAAATACACCTTTATGTTGCTTTCACCCTCCAGGGACAAGAGGCTTTTCAATCAATTAAGAGCCTCAGCGCTCGCGACCTTGCTAATTTCATATTGAAAAAATGCCATATTCCAATTTGCTGCATAAACAAAACCATGATTGTGTGAGGTTGCTTAAAGAGCACAATTATAATACGTTTGCCCAAAGACGGTATTGTTACCCAAAAGCAAACACACCTTAGGGGGAATTTGCCTCTGGAAAAAATATGCCATTCTCCAAGGAACAGAACAAAGCATGGCGCCACTATTCTATTTCCCACCCGTTTTTCCACTATTTTATTTCCCACCCGTTTTTCCACTATTCTATTTCCCACCCATTTTTCCACTATTCTATTTCCCACCCGTTTTTCCACTATTTTATTTCCCACCCGTTTTTCCACTATTCTATTTCCCACCCATTTTTCCACTATTCTATTTCCCACCCGTTTTTCCACTATTCTATTTCCCACCCGTTTTTCCACTATTCTATTTCCCACCCGTTTTTCCAGCACCTATTTCATCTCCTAGGGCCGTGATTCCATCAAGATTAGTGGGAAATGGCAGAAATCAATGTTGTGAGAGGTCTGCTGATATTTCAGTGATCTCCACCTTGCCAGGAGAGGCCCAATAGAGTCACTCAAGGTATTATATGTAATCTCCCAGTGCAGCCAGCGCGACAGAAGGCCCTCTCAAATCCTCTTCACCTGGAGGAAAATACACAGCCTACTGTACACTCTCCAGCAACCCCTATTACAATGGCTACCACTATAAACAAATACACAAGGTTAATTTGAACTGGAATGGGGATGTGGCAGAGATTAGACATTTGAGAGTGAGAAAATAATAGAAGAGAGAGAGAGAGAGAGAGAGAGAGAGACACAGAGAGAGACAGAGAGAGAGAGTGTGAGAGAAACAGGGAGAGAGAGCGAGAGAGAGAGAGTACGTGTGTCTCTTCACAGTCCCCGCTGTTACATAAGCTGTATTTTGATCTGTTTTTCATATCAAATTTTTGTGCTTGCAGGATGTACTTGATGTGGAATAGAGTTCCATGTAGTCATGGCTCTATGTAGTACTGTGCACATCCCATAGTCTGTTCTGGACTTGGGGACTGTGAAGAGACCTCAGGTGGCATGTCTTGTGGGGTAGTAGTGTAAATAGACAGGTCGGTGCACTCAACATATTATTAATGTTAGCTCTCTGTGTACATTAAGGGCCAACCGGCCTGCCCTGTTCTGTGCCAACTGTAAAGTCCCTCTTTGTGGCACCTGATTACATGAATGGACAGTAGTCCAAGTGCGACAAAACTTAGGCCTGCAGGACCTGCCTTGATAGCGTTGTTAACCCGTCTTAAACTGACAGTCCCTGAAATCGGGCACTAGAATAACTTAAAACAATATTAACATGTTTACATGACTTATTTTATTGATTTCCCACTGTTTTATAAGTCAGAAGACAGAAATCCAGACCTTCCTAAAACCATGTAAAGCCCCTCTGTCAAATAAACGTGTATTTGCTCCCCTCTGGTGGTTGGCTGCGTCATTACATAGATTTATATCACTTCACTGCGACGTCACATCAAATGGGCAGTCCTTAGAAAAACATTTGTGACCCGTTTCAGGAAACTAGGCACATGTCGCGGTCACTACTTCACAGGAGAGCCATTTGAACTTTAACTTTTTTTTCAATCAAAATTTTAACTTTCATGTGCCTTTATAACAAACTTGTATGCCATCTGTAAATACAAATAAAATAGTTAAAATTACGTGCCTAGTTGGTTTAGCCAGAGAAAGACAGCAACCTTCCTGCTAGCCATGATTGCCTAAGATAATGAGTTGGCTGGACATGCCGAGAGATGAGTTTGGATTGGTCTGCCATATACCATGCTTCTGTCTATTTGAGCTGGTCAGTATGTCTAGGTAATCCTGTCTAACGCAGCTTTTTATGTATTGCGTAGTAAAACAGCATAAACCTAATGTCAAGTTAAAGTGTACTGTTAGCTAGCTAACGTTAGCTGGCTGGCTCGCTAGCTAACATTATGTGTATGCTCTCTACTTTCTGGAGGACCGAGTTTTGGAATTCGAGCATGATAGCTAAGGAGATGGAGAAAACACCTTTCCAGATTACATCTTCAAACTAATGGCAACCATGGCATCCAGCAGGAGACGCAAACAACCATGATGTATACAGGTAAGATAGTCTAGCTAGCTACATTTTTCAGATATTACACTTTTCTAATTTTGACAGAATGTGGTTTCATTTCAAGTTAAAGTGTACTGTTAGCTAGCTAATGTTAGCTGGCTGGCTCGTTAGCTAACGTTATGGTTTTGATCTTATTCTTCATATCGCAGACACATTTGCTTGACTAGTTACAGCCTAATGTTAGCTAGCTAACATTGAACCTGGTTGTTTAGCTACCTGCAGATTCAAGCAGGGTAGTAATGTCATGACTTGTGGTTCATTGTTTAGCTAGCTAGCTAGTTACATGTCTTAACAAAATACTCCACTATGAAAGTATTTTAATAGAATGTCACTACAACTGTTGATAGACGTACTAGCTGGTAAATGTGCTCTGGCTATCTACTCCCGACTTCAGACCATGGGTAAGATAGTCTAGCTAGCTACATTTTCAGATATTACACGTTTCTGAACGATGCTGAATGGGTGTAGACAAAGAAGGGCTCTCCAATAGTAGTACCAAAACATTCAAAGGCCATTTTCTTAAAAGTGAGTCAAAGCAAAATTACTTGTTCCTCAACTGTAGTGTATGATATTCCATTTTGTCTCTACTTTTATCCAATGTAAAAAAAACAATTTCACTAACTTGCACTAACTTACTGTAAGTTGCTCTGGATAAGAGTGTCTGCTAAATGACTTTTTTTAATTATTTTTTTTTATGTTATCCAGCTCGACTGCTTCACGGCACAGACATGGCAAAGCCATTCCTGAATTTGTCTTGAGCAGGAGGATCTGAATACAAAACAGCGCTTTTAATGGACATACCTCTCCGCATCTTAGCTACTGTTCCATCAATGTGTTTTCACCATGGGTGAAACAGGGTCCAAACAGTTTAGTCTCCACAACTAGTGAACGATTTGTCCCAAATACAATGCTTTAGTTTTTGAAATATTTAGGACTGACATTTCTTGCTACCCATTCTGAAACTGACTGCAGCTCTTTGTTAAGTGTTGCAGGGATTTCACTTGCTGTGGTCGCTGATGTGTATACTGTTGAGTCATCAGCTACATAGACACACAGGCTTTACTCAGAGCCAGTGACAGGTATTTAGTAAAGATTGAAAAAAGTAAGGGACCTAGATTGCTGCCCTGGGGAATGCCTGACTCTACCTGGATTATGTATATGTATTTTTTTTATTTAACCTTTATTTAACTAGGCAAGTCAGTTAAGAACAAATTCTTATTTACATTGATTTACATTACAAACTCGGACGACGCTAGGCCAATTATCACGGCCGGATGTGATACAGCCTGGAGTCGATCCAGATTGTCTGTAGTGACGCCTCTAGCACTGAGATGCAGTGCCTTAGACCGCTGCACCACTTGGGAGCACAACATGTTGGAGAGGCTTCCATTAAAGAACACCCTCTGTGTTCTGTTAGACAGGTAACTCTCGATACACTATACAGTTGGGGATGTAAAGCCATAACACATACATTTTTTCCAGCAGCAGATCATGATCGATAATGTCAACATATGCAAGTCTAACAAAACAACAATTTCTCTCAGACAATCATCAGTCAGTTGTGTAAGTGCTGTCCGTACATGTTGAATGCCCTTCCCTATAAGCGTGCTGAAAATCTGTTGTTCATTTGTTTACAGTGAATAGCATCTGGTATCTGGTCAAACACTATTTTTCAAAAACCTTACTAAGGGTTAGTAACAGGCTGATTGGTCGGCTGTTTGAGCCAGTAAAGGGTGCTTTGCTATTCTTGAGTAGCGGAATTACTTTTGCTTCTCGCCAGGCCTGAGGGCACACACTTTCCTGTAGGCTTAGATTGAAGAGATTGTAAATAGGAGTGACAATATCATCCACTATCATCCTCAGTAATTTTCCATACAAGTTGTCAGACCCAGGTGGGGTTGTCAGACCCATTTTTGATAGACAACAATATTTGTTTCACCTCTTCCACACACATTCTACAGAAATTCAAAATGAAAATGCTTGTCTTACATAATTTGGTCAGTTATGCATGGGTATGTAGGTCCAGAATTTGTTGTTGGCATGTCATGCTTAGGTTTGCCAACTTGCCAAGTAGTTGGCAATATCCGTGGGTTTTGTGATGAATGAGCCATCTGATTCAATGAATGACGGAGCCAAGTTTGCCTTTTTGCCCAACATTTCATTTAAGGTGCTTCAAAGCTTTTTACTATAATTCTTTATATCATTTATCTTTGTTTCATAGTACAGTTTCTTCTTATTTTTGTTCAGATTTCTCAATTTACAGTACGTTTGCCAATCGGCTGTGCAGCCAGATTACTTGCCATTCATTTTGCCTCATCTCTCTCAACCATACATGTTTTACATACAGATTTTACAGTCATTTTCTTAATGGGTGTGTGCTTATTAGTAAGTGGAATAAGTAATTTCATAAATGTGTCAAGTGAAGCGTCTGGTTGCTCCTCAATACACACCACAGGCCAGCAAATATTCTTTACATCATCAACATATGAATCACTACAAAACTTCTTATATGACCTCTTCTTATACACTATTAGGCCCAGCCTTTGGAACTTTGGTTTTCCTAGATATGGCTACTATATTATGATCACTACATCAGATGGATTGGATACTGCTTTAGAGCAGATTTCTGCAGCATTAGTAAAGATGTGATCAACACATGTGGATGATTTCATTCCTGTGCATTTGTAAATACCCTGGTAGGTTGACTGATAACCTGAATCAGGTTGCTGACTTTTTCTTGAGTGGGTAGCTTGATTAAATCCTGTCAATATTTAGGTCACCCAGAAAATATAACTCTCTGTTGATATCACATACATTATCAAGCATTTCACACATTTTATCCAGATACTGACTGTTAGCACTTGGTGGTATATAGCAGCTTCCGACAAGAATGGGCTTTAGTTGAGGCAGGTGAACCGATAGACATATTACTTCAACAGCATTTGACCTGAGATCCTCTCTAAGCTTTATAGGAATATGACTCTGAGGACTGATGGGAGGTGGGTCTTGATGGACCCGAGCCAGTGGTAGAATACATTGTGGCTGATGAAGAGGCCAGAGTCTCAGACACCCTCATTGTCCGATAAGTGGGGGAGCTCTGAAGATCTGAACCTGAGGTAGAAGCTACAGGAGAGGTAGACAGAACAGAGGATGAAGGCTCAGGTACCTCTGGATCCGATCTCGCAGTGGATGCCCCCTATGGTTGAGGGCACCGGGAACCTTTGTATTCCCATAGACTTCTACGGTGAGTGATGTGCCTCCTTGGGTGATTGGTAGGGTCAAGAATAGGAACATCCACTAAGTCACCCAGAAGCAACCTACTAACTCCATTCTCCAGGGAAGGGGGAGACCCCTTCGGGGAGGGATCCCTGCAGAGCACCGGCCAGTAGGCTGTGGAGAGATGACACGGCAGCGACACTCCCACCAGGCCAGAGTACCGTCCAGCTACTGGAGTAGAAGAGAAAGTAGGCGGGCGTGGATTCCCCAGTAGCTTGTGTAAGTTCGCAAACAGTTGTTACATTGAAAGTCTAGACAGTCCACATTGTATTGTCCCGGAATAGAGCAAAAATAAACACAGCTGCTGCAGCGTTGAATACTTTCGTTAATGACCTAGAAACTACAGGCTAGCTGGGCTAGCTAGGCCATCTGGGCTTTCGTGTTTCTCTTCTTGACAGGAATTTCCAAATAAAGCCTGCACCCTACCTCTCGAAACAAGCACAGCGAGTGAAATGACAAACTCACAAGCAACACACAACAGTAGGGTAAACAGAGAGAAAGCGGAGGACTTGCTCACTGTATGGATCCTGGCTACACATACACTTCACAAGCGGGAGATGACCAACTCGCAAGTTGGTGCTGTAGAAACAAGCAGTAAATTGCGGGGCAGTGAGCCAAAACACTGGTCAACAAGTTAGGGAGAGACAGGTAGCAGGAGTAGGAGCCAACAAACAAGCAGCGTGAACGAGGAGCATGACGCACAACTGTGGTGTGGGTACTGAGAGGGGCAAGAGAGGATCTGTTAGATATGGCAGCCACAGTATGTCTAGATTTATTGTGCCCAAATCCATTAGACCCTGGCTCTCTGAGTGGAATGTTCTGGGGCAGAGAAAGTGAAGGGAATTACAGCAGTATCCAATGGTTAGGCAATGACAATGAAAGAAAACATGACTGCAGATAGGTGACTCAACTGGGAAATTGACATCCCAAAAAACATGGTCTGGAACTTCAAAATCATTCTATAATTCAAGCAGTGCCTGTGGAATAATTATAACGTTAACAGATTATGTGCATGCGGCTGCACACCACCATACCTCTCGACCTCCATTGCACTGAGAAAAGTATCATTATCATTGACGGTTGTCCTTGGGTTATTAAATTCACAGGATGCTTCTACAATGAGAGTCACAGTTTGAGGAATAAAACATAGCCAGAATCTGTAAAAGATATTTCCCCAGACTGCATAAACAGCCCTCATCCATCCCTCTAGCTGCTCACACACTGACTCCTCTCACCTTGGGTACAGGGATTATTCCCAGCCAGTGGGATGTGTTAGTCAGACCCATAGACATATGGGGGGGGGGGGGGAAACGGGATGTCTTCTGGGCCGTTCCGTCACTCAGCCTTAATTAGAGATGTCGTGTGTGTATGTGTATGTGCGTATGAGTCTGTGTGTGTGTGTGTGTGTGTGTGTGTGTGTGTGTGTGGAGAGCGATCCTGCATCCACAGTGCTAGCGGGTCCCTGACAGGCCCCTTAAGCATGTTAGGATGCTGTCACAGTCTATTTCACAGCTGTCCTTATGGCCACAATACACACACTATAATGTACAGTACACATCCTCACACACACCCAAACACATAACCCAATACAGCCAACAATACCGTAGCACAAAGTCACAAGTCTAACTCATCATACTTTTATCATACAGTATACAGCCACACATGGATAAACACATATACAGATGCCGTATCTTAATTTGAGCCAGTTTCACACAGCAGGAAAATAATCCTGCAGGAAATGTTAATTATTATGTGGATTTTAATTAATGGGCATTTTTTGTAGGGGTTGATACAAACTTTAGAAGCCTTTTCAAGGCAGGACAATTCATGCACCTATGATCAAATTAAGATACAGCATCTGTACTCAGAGTATACATACATGTTGTGCACATATACAAATACACAGAGACAATACAAGCTGATTTCACACTTTTACCACTCACTCTCACTACTCCAACAATACACTTGAAGCATTAATCATATCTGAGCAGACGAACAGATTGAAAAACAGTCACTCGGACACAGATACTCCCACAAAAAAATTGACTAAAACACACACACACACAATGCTATTTTCACCCCATCCTTCTCCATCCGGTCCAACCAATCATGTGATTTGGGAGTGGATATAAACAGAGTATATAAACACACTGAGGCCAAACTAAGGAGAGAAAACAGCATTAGTCTCACTCATCACCGCTACACCACGGTCTACTTAACCCAAAGAAAAATCTGGCACAAATCTCTCCATCTTATCAGTACAGCATGAATAGTGATATCACGGCATATGATATACACTGATTGTGCAAAACATTAGGAACACCTTCCTAATATCGAGATGCACCCAATTCTGCCCTCAGAACAGCCTCAATTCATTGGGGCATGGACTCTACAAGGTGTCAAAAGTGTTCCACAGGGATGTTGGCCCATGTTGACTCCAATGCTTCCAACAGTTGTGTCAAGTTGGCTGGATGTCCTTTGGGTGTTGGACCATTCGTGATACACAGAGGACACTGTCGAGCTTGAAGAACCCAGCATTGTTGGCAGTTCTTGACACATTCAAACCAGTGCGCCTGGCACCTACTACCATATCCTGTTCAAAGGCACATACATCCTCTGTCTTGCCCATTCACCATCTGAATGGCACACATACACAATCCATGTCTCAATTGTCTCAATGCTTAAAAACCTTCTTTAACCTGTCTTTGCCCCTTCATCTACAGTGATTGAAGCAGATTTAACAGGTGTAATCAATAAGGGATCATAGGTTTCAGCTGGTCAGTCTATGTTATGGAAAGAGCAGGTGTTCTTAATGTTTTGTACACTCAGCGTATAAACCAGGCAAACTAAGACAATCTAAAATGTGCTATTCCAGAAAATTCTGATTAGAAGTGAGGGTCTAGAATATCCTCTTTCTCTACCTCAGCAGCGGACACAATAGTCAGTGAATGAGCGGAGAATAAGAGCAGTGTGGTAACAGTTGGGGATGTTATTCTTGAATTTCTGCGCTCCTTTCTTCAGTCGCTAGGTAAGTCATTAAGTTGATGTAACATCTTCTTCTCCCCGGCAGACTCAGTGCTCGGACTGAGAAGAAAGGTGTCATTTATCTGCTTAAGCGTCCTGTCATTGAGTTTGAAGCTGCGCTTGTTTAATCTCCTATTCCTTTACTTAGAACAACCACAGACAAATGTATCCAAATCTATTAGCGATTCAGGCATGCAGTTGAATACATCATTTATTAAAAAACTGCTGGTTTCAATAGGTTTTTTTTTGGTCACACAGAGCAGAGACGAGTGCCAAGCAAATCACTATGATAATGGTGCTAGCGGTGATGATGATGATGTTAATGATGATGATGATGATGATGGCAACCGTAATGACAATTATGATGATGATGATGACAGTGAAGGTCACTGTACATCTGCCTTGTCGGGCTGATAGAGGACTAACATGGATTTGTTTTACAGTTGCTTTTCATAAGCTAATTATTTGCTTTTAATTAGGGATGCTCTCATTGATTGACATATTCTGTTGTTTATTTATGTTCATCCATTTCAAGCTGTGGCATGGCATGCATTTATTAAATATATATCAGGCTAAAATGTAAGTGTGAAATCAGGTGTAGATTATTTTGGTTTAATTTAAATGTTTACTTTGAAAAGCTCATTATTAGACTTGAATGTTAATAATGTTAATAACACCTATATTTATGTGAACCATTTGCCCCATTTAAAGCCCACAAGTTTGTCATGGAAAGCCTATGTCTGATACAAGATGAGCCTATGAACATCCTTCTTTTTCTGAGCCTCCTGCCTGAGAGGGATGATGGGAGAAAGGTCTAAGAGCAGAAGGTCACGTTCCTGACATCACACAGCCAGCAGACAGCTAGGCCAGACTAAAGGCCAGGGCAAAGCACACTGGGTACCTGTGATCTGTATTCACCTAGCCCAGAAGTATCTGCTGACCTTCCTGTCTGTCTGACAACATCTGCTCCCAATATGTGAGTTCTGTGTTTGTGTGTGTGTGTGTGTGCGTGTGTGTGTGTGTGTGTGTGTGTGTGTGTGTGTGTGTGTGTGTGTGTGTGTGTGTGTGTGTGTGTGTGTGTGTGTGTGCGTGTGTGTGTGTGTGTGTGTGTGTGTGTGAGAGAGACTGCAGCACATGTGTGTGTGCATGAAACAGTAGTGATGTTGTACATTGCCAAAGCAAAATGTCAGGATATTCTACTTCCATGGCAATAGATCATTTCTGTGTTATTGTTTCTGGATTGTTCCATTGTCACATCGAACTGGTTGAATCAACATTGTTTTAACGTAATCTACGTAACCAACTGTTGTTTTGAGGGTGGAATTTTTAACCACAGGATTATGTAATCATGGTAACCAATTTTCAAATGTAGACAAATATAAAATACAGTGGGGAGAACAAGTATTTGATACACTGCCGATTTTGCAGGTTTTCCTACTTACAAAGCATGTAGAGGTCTGTATTTTTTATCATAGGTACACTTCAACTATGAAAGACGGAATTTAAAACAAAAATCCAGAAAATCACATTGTATGATTTTTAAATAATTAATTTGCATTTTATTGCATGACATAAGTATTTGATCAACAACCAAGGGTTCAACTAAAAATAGACAATACATATAGTTCTAGGGTTTCAAGCTTTGGTTGATTTCAAATGTAATCTTCAAGTAAATAATTCATATGTTGGATTCATGTCTCCATCTCAACCAAAAATCAAAATTTAAAGTGAATTTAAAGTTGGACTTGATTTTGATTTAGATCTCAGAAAAATTAAGCTAATTGATTAGTCACTTTATATATACACTACCGTTCAAAAGTTTGGGTCACTTAGAAATGTCCTTGTTTTTGAAAGAAAAGCAATTTTTTTGTCCATTAAAGTAACATCAAATTGATCAGAAATACAGTGTAGACCATTTTAATGTTGTAAATGACTATTGTAGCTGGAAACGGCTGATTTTTTATGGAATATCTACATAGTCGTACAGAGGCCCATTATCAGAAAACATCACTCCTGTGTTCCAATGGCACGTTGTGTTAGCTATTCCAAGTGTATCATTTTAAAAGGCTAATTGATCATTAGAAAACCCTTTGGCAATTATGTTAGCACAGCTGAAAACTGTTGTGCTGATTAAAGAATCAATAAAGTTGCCTCTTCACTGTTGACGTTGAGACTGGGGTTTGCGGTACTATTTAATGAAGCTGCCAGTTGAGGACTTGTGAGGCGTCTGTTTCTCAAATTAGACACTCTAATGTACTTGTCCTCTTGCTCAGTTGTGCACCGGAGGCCTCCCACTCCTCTTTCTATTCTGGTTAGAGCCAGTTTGCGCTGTTCTGTGAAAGGAGTAGTACACAACATTGTACGAGATCTTCAGTTTCTTGGCAATTTCTCCCATGGAATAGCCTTCATTTCTCAGAACAATAATAGACTGACGAGTTTCAGAAGAAAGTTATTTGTTTTATTTTGAGCCTGTAATCAAACCAACAAATGCTGATGCTCCAGATACTCAACTAGTCTAAAGAAGGACAGTTGTATTGCTTCTTTAACATTTAGATAACAATTTATGGCTTAATTCAGTCCATATCGTGTTTGCCGAGACTGCATTCACGGTAAATGCTGCATATGTCGGCTCAATCGGAAGTTACCTTTATATGACACAAGTAATTCTTCCAACAATTGTTTACAGACAGATTATTTCACTTATAATTCACTATATCACAATTCCAGTGGGTCAGAAGTTTACAAACACTAAGTTGACTGTGCCTTTTAACAGCTTGGAAAATTCCAGAAAATTATGACATGGCTTTAGAAGCTTCTGATAGGCTAATTTACATAATTTGAGTCAATTGGAGGTGTACCTGTGGATGTATTTCAAGGCCTACCTTCATACTCAGTGCCTCTTTGCTCGACATCACGGGAAAATCAAAAGAAATCAGCCAAGACCTCAGAAATAAAATTGTAGACCGCCACGCCTGGTTCATCCTTAGGAGCAATTTCCAAACACCTGAAGGTACCACGTTCATCTGTACAAACAATAGTACGCAAGTATAAACAACATGGGACCACACCGCCATCATACCGCCCAGGAAAGAGACATGTTCTGTCTCCTAGAGATGAACACACTTTGGTGCGAAAAGTGCAAATAAATCCCAGAACAACAGCAAAGGACCTTGTGAAGATGCTGGAGGAAACAGGTACAAAAGTATCTATATCCACAGTAAAATGAGTCCTATATCGACATAACCTGAAAGGCTGCTGAGCAAGGAGAAGCCACTGCTCCAAAACCGCCATAAAAAAGCCAGACTTCGGTTTGCAACTGCACATGGGGACAAAGATCGTACTTTTTGGAGAAATGTCCTCTGGTCTGATGAAACAAAAATAGAACTGTTTGGCCATAATGACCAATGTTATGTTTGGAGGAAAAAGGGGGAGGCTTGCAAGCCAAAGAACACCATCCCAACCGTGAAGCACAGGGGTGGCATCATCGTGTTGTGGGGCTGCTTTGCTGCAGGAGGGACTGGTGCACTTCACAAAATAGATGGCATCATAAGGAAGGAAACTTATGTGGATATATTGAAGCAACATCTCAAGACATCAGTCAGGAATTAAAGCTTCGTCGCAAATGGGTCTTCCAAATGGACAATGACCCCAAGCAATGACCCCAAAGTTGTGGCAAAATGGCTTAAGGACAACAAAGTCAAGGTATTGGAGTGGCATCAGACAGGAAGTTAAAGATTGGTCGCAAATGGGTCTTCCAAATGGACAATGACCCCAAGTAATGACCCCAAAGTTGTGGCAAAATGGCTTAAGGACAACAAAGTCAAGGTATTGGAGTGGCCATCACAAAGCCCTGACCTCAATCCTATAGGAAATGTGTGGGCAGAACTGAAAAAGCGTGTGCGAGCAAGGAGGCCTACAAGCCTGACTCAGTTACACCAGTTCTGTCAGGAGGAATTCTGACAGTTCTGTCCTTTTTCTTCCCAATTGGTAGTTACAGTCTTGTCCCATCGCTGAGGACTCAGGAGAGGCGAAAGTCGAGAGCCATGCGTCCTCCAAAACATGACCCTGCCAAGCCGCACTGCTTCTTGACACACTGCTCGCTTAACCCAGAAGCCCGCAGCACTAATGTGTCGGAGGAAACACTGTACAACTGGCAACCGTGCATGCACCCGGCCCGCCACAGGAGTCGCTAGAGCGCGATGGGACAAGGACATCCCGGCCAGCCGGCCAAACCCTCCCCTAACCCGGACGACGCTGGGCCAATTGTGCACCACCTCATGTGTATCCCGGTCACACGGTATCGAACCCGGATATGTAGTGACACCTCAAGCACTGCAATGCATCGTCTTAGACCACTGTGCCACTTGGGAGGCTGCAGGATCCTTTTCTTTTCTTGTGATAAATAAAATATAATGATAGCCCCTTGAGGAACACAGAAGGAAACATGTAATTCCAGCAAAACTACAAAGAGATTTAACCAAGTTAGAGGAGGAGGGAGAAGTTAAGAGGAATCAGAAAGGGAGGGGAGAAATTACAATAAATCCAGCCTTTGGCAAGATCTCATCTTCTGTAACAACAGAAAAAGGGGACAGTCCCCAAGTTCTGGGACTCAAAATAATTTCCTCACTGCCACCACTATACCTTCGAGCAGTGTTTCCCAGCTCCAGTCCTCCAGTACCCCCACAGCACACATTTCTGTTGTAGCCCCAGACAACCTCACCTGATTCAACTTGTCAACTAATCATCAAGCCCGGGGCTACAACAGAAGTGTGTGCTGTTGGGGGTACTCTAGGACTGGATTTGGGAAACTCTGCCTTAGAGGATAAGAACATCAAATCAACATTGTGGCTACTAATGAAAGGCAATCTCTAATAGAGATTTCCTGGTGTGAGTGGATATTGTCAAGAGAGTGGCTGGGTTGTGGAATACTCATTTATTGGCTTAATTGGCACATATTGGCATCTATTCATTAGGCCTATAGCTTATCTCTTCCTCTCTCTCTCTTTCCTTTAACAAGTTAGCCTTTCACCATGGCAACCACACATCTCCTGACAACCAGAGTTCCCTGTTATGTTATCCCCAGCAATGTGAACCTTCATTTAACTACTTTTAGAGGGCTCTCTAAACTTCACACATTCAGTGTGCCTCCATATCCCTGAGGGATGGGGCTGACAAAAGGTCCCCTCCCTGGTGCAGGGATAAAAGGATAAAGGCATTAGACATAATGTCTCATCTTTTATGAAATGACACTCACACCTCTCTCACCTGCTTTCCTCTCAGTCTCCCTACTGAGAAGGTCCTCCTATGCCTCCTCCACACACTCCAACACCCACCCATCCACCCACACACACACATACCCATTTTCAACCAGTGCAGATACAGAATCCGTTTAAATTTGCCACATCTCTTCAGATCCCAGGGGAGTGCAACTGGCCCTGTCCTCCAGCAGCAGCCCAAAACTACAGCAGACCCTACGGCATTCACTCCACTCCAGCCAGCCAGACAGTCATACAGGGGACCAACTCTGGTCCCCATTGATTCTGAGTGATTTTAATTAAAAGATACAAGCTGCTTTAGATTCCAGAGTCATTCTGTTTCCTCCAGCCCCCCTCCACCTCAGTCTGTATTGCTTTATATTCTGAGGTGTGCGACAGTGTTTTCTTCGGACAGACATGCTGAATGCATCCTGTTGTTTTTCTCTCCCCCGCTATGCTGTGTTCTGTATTGATGGCACAGATAATACATTCAAGGGCAGCGCCTGCCTTCCATCTGCCTGCTAAGGCAGGGGATGAGCCCGCTAAGCCACAGCTTCTATTACTGCTGTTGTTCTTCGCTCTACACCATGAAAGTTTTGCGATGCTGAAAGTCGATCGTCCTCTCCTTCACTAACTGTGACCTCTACTCGTATGGCACACTGTGGGTGGGCCTCGAACTGTGTAGACAGAGAACCTCTGGGCTTTCTGTGGACTCTCTCCGACTATTGTTGCCATCATAACCTTGCTACAGACATTGTGACTTCGCTCTTGTTAATCTCTGAGTGCATACGTTTGTCCTTTACTGTTCTCTCTCTCTATGTCTGCCTATTTGCACATCATAATTTACACATCCTTCATTCCTGTGTTAATGATGATAATTTTCTGTAATTTATTTCTACTCTATAGTCTATTTATTGTCCTACCTCCCAACCTTACTGCATTTTTGCACTACATTTTGCACTCTGTTTATAGATTTTCTATTGTGTTTTTGACTGTTTGTTTAATGTGTAACTCTGTGTTGTTGTTTTTTGTCGCACTGCTTTGCTTTGTCTTGGCCAGGTCGCAGTTGCAAATGAGAACTTGTTCTCAACTGACCTACCTGGTTAAATAAAGGTGAAATAAAAATAAAAAAATGTCGTTCCGGCATTTTGCACCTGCCCTGTGTTTTTTTCGTAGCTGCTTGACAAAGAAATTTCCCCTCGGGGATCAATAAAGTATCTATCTATCAATCTATCTACAGTCGTATGAAAAAGTTTGGGCACCCCTCTGAGGCTGCATAATAATTTACTCTGTCGTCACAGAAAATGATCACAGTGGCATGCCATTCATTTTCTAATAAAAGCTGAGTACTGGGGTATTGTCCAGACAAAGATTTTTAGTGTAGCAATATTAAGTTGTATGAAATTAAATCAGATGTGAAAAATAGGCTATGCAAAAATTTGGGCACCCTTGTCATTCTGTTGATTTGAATACCTGTAACTACTTAGCACTGATGAATTGGAACACACAATTGGTTTGATGAGCTCATTAAGACTTGAACTTCATAGACAAGTGCATCCAATCATGAGAAAAGGTATTTAATGTGGCCAATTGCAAGTTGTTGTTCTCTTTGACTCTCCTCTGAAGAGTGGCAACATGGGGGCCTCAAAACAACTCTCAAATGACCTGAAAACAAAGATTGTTCAACATTATGGTTTAGGGGAACGCTACAAAAAGCTATCGCAGAGATGTAAGCTGTCAGTGTCCACTGTGAGGAACATAGTGAGGAAATGGAAGACCACAGGCACAGTTCTTGTTAAGGCCAGAAGTGGCAGGCCAAGTAAAATATCGGAGAGGCAAAGGCGAAGGATGGTGAGAACGGTCAAAAACAGACCACCTCCAAAGACCTACAACATCATCTTGCTGCAGATGGTGTCACTGTGCATCGTTCAACAATTCAGCACACTTTGCACAAGGAGAAGCTGTACGGGAGAGTGATGTGGACTGATGAAAGCCAGCTTCATTTTGGAATAAGGTGCTGTGGACTGATGAAACAAAGATTGAGTTATTTGGTCATAACAAGGGGCGTTATGCATGGCGGCAAAAGAACACAGCGTTCCAAGAGAAACACTTGCTACCCACAGTAAAATTTGGTGGGGGTTCCATCATGCTGTGGGGCTGTGTGGCCAGTGCCGGTACTGGGAATCTTGTTAAAGTTGAGGGTCGCATGGATTCCACTAAATATCAGCAGATTCTTGGGAATAATGTTGGAGAATCAGTCACAAAGTTGAAGTTACGCCGGGGCTGGATATTTCAACAAGACAACGACCCAAAACACTGCTCAAAATCTACCCGGGCATTTATGCAGAGGAACAAGTACAATGTTCTGGAATGGCCATCCCAGTCCCCAGACCTGAATATCATTGAGAATCTGTGGGAAGATTTGAAGCGGGCTGTCCATGCTCGGCAACCAAAACATCTCCAAACCTAACTGAACTGGAGATGTTTTGTAAGGAGGAATGGTCCAAAATACCTTCATCCAGAATCCAGACACTCATTAGAGGCTATAGGAAGCGTCTAGAGGCTGTTATTTTAGCAAAAGGAGGCTCTACTAAATATTGATGTGATTTTTCTGTTGGGGTGCCCAAATTTATGCACCTGTCTAATTTCGTTTTGATGCATATTGCACATTTTCTGTTAATCCAATAAACCTCATTTCACTACTGAAATATTACTGTGTCCATCAGTTATTTGATAGATCAAAATGAAATTGCTGATCCAAACACCCAATTATTTATAAATGGAAATCATGGAAATTGTCAGGGGTGCCCAAACTTTTGCATACCTACCTACCTACCTACCTACCTACCTACCTACCTACCTACCTACCTACCTACCTACCTACCTACCTACCTACCTACCTACCTACCTACCTACCTACCTACCTACCTACCTACCTACCTACCTACCTACCTACCTACCTACCTACCTACCTACCTACCTACCTACCTACCTACCTACCTACCTACCTACCTACCTACCTACCTACCTACCTACCTACCTATCTATCTATCTATCTATCTATCTATCTATCTATCTATCTATCTATCTATATGTGTGCAGTCCTTGTCCCGTAGACCTTGGCAGGGCAGGGGTGTTATGAGTCACTGTGTTTATTATAGAAACAGTTCATTAACCACAGCATGATTTCCATATCACAAAATGCCTGAATTCATTATGATATGGCTGAACTCACGCTGGTCTGCTCCTGACTATAGTGCATTATATAAATATTATACATTTGATCAAATAATACAGAAACAGAAAACAGCTTTTTTCAACACCAGCTCTTCAAGGTTCCTGTGATATGATATTTTACCCCACATGTGAAGTCATTCCCTGAGTGGGGACAGCTCCTTTGAGGATTAGTTCAGAGGTATGATGGCATATTGAGAGGTGATGAATGAGTCTGTGAGACCGCCCCTAAAATGGCCTTTAAGATGTAATGTTGCAGATGCCTCATGATGACATATTCCAGTCCTGACAATCTGGCTAATTTATTCCCAACATCTCTGCACTTGACAGGTTCCATATTTTATCATCAGCAGATGGCGGATGGCGGATCCTAAGGGAGGATATGAGATACAGAGAGAGAGAGAGAGCAGTTAGCTTCTAATTAGAAACAGATTTAAGCGAGACATAACAGACAACGTCCACTTCAGAGAAGTAGGGAACATACATTAGCTTGGTCTGTTAACACTGCCGTTCGTTATTTACTCCTGCCTCTTTGTGCCTCGGAGGGACTAATATTGTTGTATAAAAGGGATGAATGCGTCATATTCAATTGACTGTGTTTTTGCCATGCTGGTGGAAAGGATCATTCTTGTTTGCTCATACAGGACACTGAAAGAACATCCACTGAATTGCCACAGCTGCCCTACCCATATTTAAAACAACACAACGCCGCTACCTTCCCAATCCCAGCAACCTTTGGCCTGTCATGCTATGCATACCATAAATCAACATGAGCAGCAAACAACATTACACTCATCAAATAATGGATTGAACCTTTCACAGGGGATGCACAATCCATTAAAATGCAATTTAGACCCACACTTATTTCTCCAAACAAGTAAAAGTGCCAGTCATCATTTTCGGGGGAGAGATTTGGCAATCCTAAACCTCCAAGATTGATGAGAGGAGAGATTAACACTTCATTTCCAATGCCACTGGAGATACCACGACCGTAACAACATAAATGTAGTGAGGTGAGAGTCAGAGAGCGAGAGAAGGAGAGGAAGAGAGAAGGAGAGAGAGAGAGAGAGAATAAAAGGCCGGCTGCAATGTGATCTGTGCTCCAGTGAGGAGGACCTCTGGCTTGTTCTGGGCCTGGGGTGAGATGAGAGCCGGAGAAGAGAGGGAGTAGCATATGGTTCCTGTGGATGATGGGGTGGTGTCACATTAAATACCTCCCTCCTCCTCTACTTGGTTCCTGGGGGATACTCTTATAGGATGCTGCCAGTAAACACAGCTCATTACGAGGGCTTTAATTTTGAAGCTGTAAAGATGCATCCGAATCAATTCCTCCCTGGTCTTTGATCTGCCATGCCAGAACCTGTATTGAGTGAGACCCTTTGAGAAATGGAGATGTGATGTGTATTGTGAAGTCCCTCTGTACACCGTGATGTCTGCACTATGTGTGTGCTTAAGAATGCATGAACGTCTGAGTCCATTTACCATAATCTATTCTAAAAAGAAACATTGTTAATGCATTTAGCAAACGTTACTGACGTCTCCAGGGATTAAGAAATTGCTAGAGGGAACAATGAAACAATGAAAGAGAAAGAGACGCAACGGAGAGAGAAGTAAAGAAAAAAATGAAGAACTAGAGAGACAGGAAGTTAGAGAAAGAGAGCGAGAGAGGGAGACAACGGCGGAGGTATTTGAGCTACAAAATTAAGCATGACTGTCAGGTAAAAAGTGCCTTGGGCTTTGTGATGTCAGTCAATCCGGCGGAGAGCTCTGACACATAATAGCAGCAGGCCGGCCGTCAAGTGGACACGAGGCGCCTGTGCCAGGACCCCAAATGCCACGTCCATAATCTGCCTGCCAATTCTCATCAAATTCACCTCTTCTGCCTGACAGTTTCCTCACAGTCCTGCCTTTGACAAGACCGCCTAGGCTCCAGTCTCTGAAGAGAGAATGAGCCCTGCTAACCATCCACTTCCGATTGAAGGGTGTACTCAAGATATATCTAAGAGTATCATGAATTTAAACCATACATTCATTAAATGAAAATCATACATAAAAGATGTTGAAGACTTAAAAAACGCTGCTTTAGAACTGGGTCGTTCCACCGATTCAGTGCCTTTTGAGAAGTGTAACTTCGTAACGTTTGATTTTACCATATTTTAACATTCTGCCATAAAGAGCACATGTTCAACTTCATAAAAAACATGTTATAATCCACATAATAATTCACATTTCCTTTTGCTGCAGGATTATTTACCTGCGGTTGCAAACTGGCTCAAATTAAGGTCCTACATTTGTATAGTAAGTGCCTATTAAGTGACAAATAAAGTAACAGGGTTGCCGATTTCATCTTAAAATCAGCCATAAATGCCCTTGTGACAGGGTGAATGGAAGCTTGCTGTGTGCAACAGGTAGTGGCAATTAAAAGCAAGCTTCACAAAAAAAAGAATTGTTAAAACATTTCTAGCCTGCCTATCTATGGGTAACATGGTTGACGTGTTATGCTCGACCTGCTAAGTTTTGCACCATAAAATACCAGAAAATGTCCAGAAGAGTAAAACCAGCTCATCTGCTTTAACACTATGATTGATCTTTAGATATTGATGTTCAATGTTTCTTTTGAAAACAATACTTAAAAAGCAATTTCACCATATTGAAACCAAAGTTAAGTTCATGTAATTGAATCACATTAAATAAATAACAACCTTCAGAAATGACTTTGTCAAAGCAACAAAATAACTAGGGCTTTACAATGACTGTGAAACATCATATTTGAATTAAGTGGGTTGAAATAATCCTTATTTTTTATCAAAACGCGTTTTTGGGCAGAAATTCTTTCTGGAACATGTGAACTTTCTGTGCCTTAATAACAAACTTGTATGCCATTTGTAAATACAAATAAAATTGTTAAATTATGAGCATAGATGGTTAAGCCACAGAAAAAGACAGCAACCTTCCCGCCAGCCATGATTGGCTGAGATAATGAGTGGGCCGAGAGATGAGTTCGGATTGGTCTGCCATGTAGCACGCTTCTGTCTATAATATGAGCTGGTCAGTATGTGTAAGTAATCATTTCTAGTGCATAAGTGTTGCTCTACCCTTCTGGAGGACCGAGTTTTGAAAATCTGTGAAATTCTGCCGTTTGATTGCAAATAGTGTGCGCTTTTGCTACTTAAGACCGAATAGAGCAGGTCGGTCACATATGAGGTGGAAGAGAAGAGAGGTGGACAATGGGGTCTTCTTTGTGTGAGGAGGGCTCTGTCCTGGCCTTCCTGTTCCCTGTTCCATGTTTGGCCTAGCTCTGTCCCTGCTGGCTAAATTGAGTATTTTAAGTCCCACTCTGACCCTGTATAGAAAATCCATTTAGAGAGTCAGGCTTGGTAAGAGGGGAGCAGACACCTTCATTAAGTTCCCGTCAGGCCAGAGTGGCTAGGCCATTCCTTTCCAACGTGGAACCTGAAACAGGGGCAGACGGCCTGGTTAGTGACGCCACAGCCCCTGCTCTCCCCCATCAGCAGACCCCACTTAATTAATGTTCTGCCTGGCGCTTCAAGCAGTGATGACAGGATCCCAGACACCACTGCAGCCTGCTAAATCAAGGAAGAACCCACTCCCCCCTACACACACACACACACACCACAAGCACACGCACACACCCCTTCTCTTCCCCTTCTCTGAGGGGTGAAAGGTATCCGAATAGAGAAACATGGAACACTATGCTTGTTCAAGAAAATTGATATATTGTTTGTCCTCGACTCCCAAAATAATTATATTGAAAGTTGGTTGACGTGTGTCAAGTGTCAGTGTGTGTGTGTGTGTGTGTGTGTGTGTGTGTGTGTGTGTGTAGGCAGAATTACAGGATGTGACAATCACAAGACAAGGACAGGTTTGCTAAAAGCAAAACATACGCTAAAAGCATCAATGTAGTGTATGAAAAGGTATGTATCAGTGGCCCCTTGATGCCACACTGCTCAGAGTGTGATCACAACACACATGTTACATCGGGATGTGTAAATGGATTGCCCTTATCGTTCAGGCACTAACAGTAATGATCAAGGTTGAAGCTGTGGTTTTATTAGATGAAATGGCTGAAAGCATCACTCTAACACTTATCTTCACCTTCATTCACTAACCACCATTTGCTCAAGGAGAGCTGGTCACATCCTTACTCATCCGTGTGTTCCAAGGCTCACTTGAGGCTGAAACCAAACAACTACCTTCAGTAATTCTTCTCCATATCTCATAATGTACTTTATAAAAAGGTTAGTTTGGATTCTGGATGCAGATTGGTTGATAGCCATTAGTTATTCATGATAATCCACTGCAAATGCTTGTTAACAGTTCCATTTGAACTACATGGTTGCCCCAGAAAACCCCAAAAAAACAAAACAATAAATGACTATAGTTTTAAGGTTAAATTGAACGTTGCATCTCAATAGTATACAAATCAACTCCCTCTCCCGGTCTCTACCCATTCACCTGCTCTGTGTTCTAAACAAAGTCTAACCTCTAAGGATACACAGAGAGTAAGCCACTTCAGCCGTCCCAGCATGCAGTGTGTTTTGCTGTGCTCATTTCAGAGATGAGTAGAGACACAGGAAGCAGGAAGCAGCGTTGCCAATCGATCAGTGCTGTGGCCCTGACACTGTCATGCCTAATTAAGCATGCTGATGATGGGCTTAATTAAGCATGCTCTTGCATCTGAGGAGCTCTGCTGAGCTCAGGCACACACACACACACACACATAGAGAGTATCAAGCCACACACACACAGAGGATCAAGCACAGACACAGGATTCGTTGGGTTCCTCTAAAGAATTATCTCTTTTTTCATACAAGCTCGTAAACATCTGAGAAACACAATGTGTCCGCTGATCCTGTTCCCAATCATTAGGCATACCATACTTGGACAGGTACGAGTATTTATTGGAATCAATTACTTTTCTATTTACTTAATGGGCTTGGTTAAAATCTGTATTCAAGTGGCTCTGCTTTGGTTGATTGGCCAGATGCTGTTAGCTTTGGAGGCTGATGATGTCATACAAAAAGTATCTCTGTTTTCATCCTTTCAGCATGTCTAGAGTCAAGCTACTCCATCTCTTGTTTGTTCTATAGTTTCCTTCAATACAAGGAAGTTATATCTGCAATGTTATGCATATTCCATCCCAGAGAACATGTCCCATCAGACACTGAGGCAGACTGGAATTACTGTTTTTATCATCACATAACAGACACATTAATGGTTCCCTCCGTCAGGCCTTGTCACCTACTACAATGCACAGTACACTCTTCCAGCACTAATCAGAATACAAGAGACAGAGCCTGATGAAGTGTTAAATTCCCAGGATAATTCAGAGTAAGGTGACAAATTAATGAGGTTAGCCAAGGACTGATCATCAAGGAGGCCAAGACTAGCAGTGTGTCCCCATAGTGGAGACTAGCAGTGTGTCCCCATAGTGGAGACTAGCAGTGTGTCCCCATAGTGGAGACTAGCAGTGTGTCCCCATAGTGGAGACTAGCAGTGTGAAGAAAGGGAAAACCCGTTAAGAGACTCAATAAACATGTGCAAAAATACATGCTTGCTAAGACACCCAAGTAGTCATGCATGCAAACACACGCGCACACGCGCACACACACACACACACACACACACACACACACACACACACACACACACACACACACACACACACACACACACACACACACACACACACAGAGAACACACGTCATGCCTCCAGGGGTGACCTTGACGAGGATTCAGTGTAATCCCCCTCATTTTTTTTAAAGCACGGTGTGTGGAGCACTCAGATGGAGGACAGGGCTCAGTGATTTATTACACACAGGCCTTATGTGAAAGCATGTTCACTGCTCCACCACTGCTACTGCCTCTGCAATCTAATTAGAAAATCCATGAATCTCAATGAAAACATCTCACCTGCAGAACCTCCACTTTCCCACTGCCTCATTAGGCAATAAGACTGTTTTCTATTTAACCTTAATTTTGACAGGGAGTCAATGCTGAGACCAAGGTCTCTTTTCCAGATGATCCCTGTTTAGCACAACAATACACATCAAAATACAATTAACACATTAAACTACACATCCATATACACATTAAAATAGACATGAAAAGTTAACAATGAAGTACGACACGGTGGAAGTTTATGCAGGAGCCTTATAAACAAAAAGAGTGCAATGCATCGATCTACGAGACTTCGTAGAGGTCCAGCCTACTTTCTGATACAGAATGCAGTAATGTGTACTGAACCTATCGCCCGTAATAAAGCGTAGTGCGCTATGATAAACTATGTCCAATGGCTTCAATACAGTGGTAGCTGCATTCATATAGATAATATCCCCATAGTCAATAACTGGTATGAATGTCGACTGAATGATTTGTTTTCTGCTATTTCCAAGAAATGTCCCCTCGGGGATCAATAAATTAAATCTATCTATCTCTATCTTAAAGAGATTCTCTGGTACTTTTGTTTACTTTTTAGCCAGTAGTTAAAAAGTAGCGCTCATGAGCCAAAAGTAGTCACCAAAACTACGTCACATACAGTATGTGCTCTGCTGTGTGTGCATCTTGCTAGCTGTCACTCAAATGGTGAGGGGCTGAAGCTCATTGGCTAGAACTTGAATTGCTAGCGGGCTGGCCCACGTGGGGGAAAATGTATGGAAAATGGCACCACATAGCTTCCAGAAAACAGTAGATTTCAAACTAGGGATTTCTTGGCTAATTGATGTAAGACAGTAATTATGCTTATAGATTATGCATGTATGAACTACACATTGACACATCCAGCCCAAAGCGGGAGGTCAGAGACCTGGCAGTGTGGTGACAGGACAGCAACCTCTCCCTCAACATCAGCAAGACAAAAAGCAGATCATGGACTACAGGAAACGGAGGGACAAGCACGCCCCCATTCACATCGACAGGGCTGTAGTGGAGCGGGTTGAGAGTTTCAAGTTCCTCTGTGTCTACATCACTAAGGAGCTATCATGGTCCACACACAACAACACAGTTGTGAAGAGGGCACGACAACGCCTCTTCCCTCTCAGGAGGCTGAAAAGATTTGGCATGGGCCCTCAGATCCTCAAAAGGTTCTACAGCTGCACCATTGAGAGCATCTTGACTGGCTGCATCACCGCTTGGTATAGCAATTGCTTGGCATCCGACCACAAGGTGACACAGAGGTTAGTGCGTATGGCCCAGTACATCACTGGGGCCGAGCTCCCTGCCATTCAGGACCTCTATACCAGGCGATGTCAGTAGGCCTCCCGAGTGGCGCAGTAGTCTAAGGCACTGCATCTCAGTGCTAGAGGCATCACTAAAGAGCCCGGTTCGATACCGGGCTGTATCACAACCAGCTGTGATCGGGAGTCCCATAGGGCTGCGCACAATTGGCCCAGCGTCGTCCGGGTTAGGGGAGGGATTGGCCATGGTAGGCCGTCATTGTAAATAAGAATTTCTTCTTAATTGACTTGCCTAGTTAAATAAAGGTTCAATTTTTTTTAAATAATAATAAAATTAAAAGAAGATCACTGTAAGTGTAAGTTACTGCATTTTGCACTACATTTGCACTCTGTTTATAGATCTTCTTTTGTGTTATTGACTGTACGTTTGTTTACTGTGTACTGCTTTGCTTTGTCTTGGCCAGGTCGCAGTTGTAAATGAGAACTTGTTCTCAACTGACCTACCTTGTTAAATAAAGGTGAAATAAAAAAATAAAAAATAAAAAGTTCCAATGCACCAAGTCTGAAACCAACAGGACCCTGAACAGCTTCTAACCCCAAGCCATAAGACTGCTAAATAGTTAACAAAATAGCTACTTGGAACATTCCGCATTGACCCTTTCTGCACTAACCTTTTTTGACTCATTACATATGTTGCTGCTACTGTTTACTATCTATCACTTTATTTGTTGTTATACAGTATGTACTGTACAATTACCCCTGCACATCGACTCGGTACTGGTACCCCATGTATACAGTCAAGTTATATATGTGTATACCATGAGTATACCAAACATTAGGAACACCATCTTAATATTGAGTTGCACCCTCTTTTGACTCTACAAGGTGTTGAAAGCATTCCACAGGGATGCTGGCTCATGATGACTCCAATGCTTCCCACAGTTGTGTAAAGTTGGCTGGATGTCCTTTGGGTGGTGGACCATGTTTTTATACACCTGAAAAACCCTGCACCGTTGCTGTTCTTGACACAAACCTAATACAATATCCCGTTCAAAGGCACTTAAATATTTTGTCTTGCCCATTCACCCTCTGAATGGCACACATACACAATCCATGTCTCAATTGTCTCAAGGCTTCAAAATTATTATTTAAACTGTCTCCTCCCCTTAATGTACACCTTGATTAAAGTGGATTTAAGAGGTGACATCAATAAAGGATCATAGCTTTCACCCGGATTCACCCTGTCAGTCTGTGTCATGGAAAGAGCATGTTTTGTATACTCAGTGTATTTTATTACTTTAACTGTGTTTTTACTTTTCTCTATTTTCTTTCTTTCTGCATTGTTGGGAAGCATTTCACTGTAAGTCTACACCTGTTGTTTACATAGCATCTGACAAATTATTAATTATTACATTTTGATCTAATGTTCATATGCATAAATAATCCGATGCATTTTTACGTGTTTTGTATAATAACATATACTTGGTTTTGCCTGCATTAAGTACCAACTTCAGTTCAACAAAGGTTTTCTTCTGCAAAGCAATGAAGGCAGATTGAAGCTAAAAAAAAAAAGCCTGGTCAACTGTGGGGGCAATAGCATACACAACAGTGTCATTTGCATACAGGTGTATGTAAAAAGAAAAACATTTGCAGATAGACCAAAATTTGTTTATGTAGACAGTAAAAAGTACAGGACCTAAAATCCATCCCTGTGGGACACCTTTCGTAATGGACAACATATTTTATTGCATCCATTCATGATAAAATAAACATATACACTCCCCATTCATATTTATTTTGGTACTTAAGCTAAAACTTTTAATTTGGCTCTATACGGCAGCATTTTGGATTTGAGATTTAAAAAACATTTATATGAGGCGACAGTACAGAATGTCACATTTTATTTGAGGGTATTTTCATACATATTTGAATTTATGCACTATGTATCTAGTATTTGGACAAATTCACTTCTAGTGTATTCCATTTTGTCAAAAGTGTAGTATTTGGTCCCATATTTCTAGCACACAATGACTACATCCAGCATGGAAGGCCTTCAGAGAAGATGCTGCCGTAGATGCACAAAGATCATCTCACCATTAACAATAACGGGAGGTTAGCAATTTTTGGAGGGTAGGATATTTATGCCTCTCAACTTTCTCACTCATCATTATTCACAAATCATTCAGGATTATCCATATGGTAGCAGAAACACATATTCTTATTTATAATAAAAGTGTTGGAACAAATACTACACTTTTGACAACATTTTATACACTATAAGTGAATTTGTCCAAATACTTGACACTTTCAAATGGGGGGACTAGATACATAAAGTGCTTTCATTTCTAAATAGTAAGACATTTCTAAATATTTTCATTCTAAATTAAATGTATGAAAATACCCTCAAATAAAAGGTGACATTCCACCACATACTACAAGGGTGGCAGGTAGCCAAGCGGTTAGAGCGTTGGGCCAGTAACCGAAAGGTCGCTGGTTTGAAAACCTAAGCCGACAAGGTGAAAAACCTGTTGATGTGTCCTTGAACAAGGCACTTAAACCTCATTTGCTCCAGGGGCTGACCCTGTAAGTAGGCTGTCATTGTAAATAAGAATTTGTTCTTGACTAGTAGAATAAAAAACTGTAACATCATATAAAACATTTCATGTCAAATCTAAAATGCTGGAGTATAGAGCCAAATTAAAAGTTTTAGCTTCACTGTCCAGATAAATAGGTAGGGAAGTGTATATCAGTGAATTAAAAACAAAAAGTGGATTTTCAAAACGTTTGGGAGTTATGCATCGGTCATCCAAATGAGGTCCCTGAGACCAAACTGGACTCTTCTCATTAACTCCTGGGAGGTGGGGGGGGGGGGGGGGGGGGGGGGACTGTGCACACAGCCACACTCCCAAAATCACTCACACTGACAAAGGCACTTAGTCGACATTAAAGGGTAATTGGGTAGTGCTCATGCAATATTTCAAAAGTGTTAAGGCCAGGAAAGGGGGGTCTAGAGATCAAAGGCATAACGGCAGGCGGGATAATGAACCTTGTACTCATTCTGATTAAAATGTACTGAAAACAACTGCATCGAGGGAATGAAAGAGATCTAATGGCAGCCGTAATGCCAGGGCAATCTCATTCTTTCTGTGAAAAACAAACTCAACTAGCGTCAGCGGGGGTGTACGCTGGCAGCTCACCAGGGCAGACAATTTTAATCCTAACATACAGACAAAAGCTATTGCAGGAATATAGAGACAGTTCCTAAACCCCTCAGGATAAATTACCTTTCCACTCTGTGTTTTGACTGCTCACAGTCTTGTCACGTCTTGTCAGTTGTAATTTGTTTAGGGGGTACAAAGATAGGCTTTAAGAAAATGTCCTTTGTCCCATGGTCAACCCACCTTTTAAACCCTACAAAATGCTGCAGACATTTTTTAGTACCCTTCCCCAGATCTGTGCCTCAACACAATCCTGTCTCGGAGCTCTACAAACAATTCCTTCGACCTCATGGCTTGGTTTTTGCTCTGACATGCACTGTCAACTGTGGGACCTTGTATAGACAGGTGTGTGCCTTTCAAAATCATGTCCAATCAATTGAAATTACCACAGGTGGATTCCAATCAAGTTGTAAAAACATCTCAAGGATGATCAATGAGAAACAGGATGCACCTGAGCTCAATTTCGAGTTTCATAGCAAAGGGTCTGAATACTTATGTAAATAAGGTATTTTTGTATTTATTTTTTACTACATTTGCAAAAATGTTAAAAAAAACTGTTTTCACTTTTTCATTATGGGCTATTGTGTGTAGATTGCTGTGGATTTTCTTTTATTTAATCAATTTCAGAATAAGGCTGTAACGTAACAAAATGTGGAACAAGTGAAGGGGTCTAAATACTTTCGGAAGGGAATGTATAGACCCTTTTCTAGTACACGACACACTGACGTCACGCACAGATGAGCGCAACTTTGGTTGGCAGTAAGAAAGCCATCGTCATCTGTGCCCATTCAACATAGCCTAGCTTCACATTTTTATTACTTGCAAACAAAATATGATTATTTGTGATCTTTGCAAAATAACTACACTGAACAAAAATATAAACGCAACATGTTAAGTGCTGGTTCCATGTTTCATGAGCTGAAATAAAATATCCCAGAAATGTTCCATACACACAAAAAGCTTATTTCTCTAAAATGTTGTGCAAAATGTGTTTATATCCCTGTTATTTTGCATTTTATGCTTTGTCAAGAAAATTCCTCCACGTGACAGGTTTGGCATATCAAGAATCAGCATGACCATTACAAATATTCTAGGATATCTTGTTGAAGGAAAGTGGTAACTGCAGACCATGTAAATCATCAGAATTCTTCAGATTTCCATCACACAGTCAATAGCATTAAAACAACCAACTAGTGAGCCTCAACTCTGATTAGGCTTAAGGCATGGACAGACTGGTAGAATTGTTGAGCGTCTGGTAAATAGTACCTCTGAACCAAGTAATTTGCAAATTGAGTGAAAACCGATTCTATACAGTACGTAGAAACAGGCGAAAAGGACGGCCATCAGTCACCCACCCACCAGCGGGTGGTCCCTATAACACACAGAGCCATCAGCAATTTAATGAACAGTAAACAAACAGCTCCCTTCTGTGCAGACCACCAATCGGTCTAGTGAGTTTTCTCCTTTAAGTCTAGTTTTCAAACCGCATAGAGAAACTGTCAACAAGTAGTCATAATAGATGGAATTTCTGAATTTCCTTAGCTAGCCAGTCATTTTAACTGACGTTTTTCCACTCAGGCCTGAGGTCTTTAACCTCTATAGGATTGTGTCCCGTCCTCGGGACGGTTGAGCTAACGTGCGCTAATGTGATTAGCATGACGTTGTAAGTAACAAGAAACTTTCCCAGGACATAGACATATCGTATATGGGCAGAAAGCTTAAATTCTTGTTAATCTAACTGCACTGTCCAATTTACAGTAGCAGTAGTGAAAGAATACCATGCTATTGTTTGAGGAGAGTGCACAGTTTTATACTTGAAAATGTATCAATAAACCAATAGGCAGACTTGATACAACATTTTGAACAGTAATGCAATGGTCCATTGGATATGTCTAAATTTTGCACATATACTGCTGCCATCTAGTGGCCAAAATAGCTTCTGAACTCCTAAGTAATATTATGTCCTTTCTCTTGCATTTCAAAGATTACATTTGTATTATCTTTTACCAGATCTAATGTGTTATATTCTCCTACATTAATTTCACATTTACACAAACTTCAAAGTGTTTCATTTCAAATCGTATGCATATCCTTGCTTCGGGTTCTGAGATACAGGCAGTTAGATTTGGGTATGTCATTTTAGGAGAAAATTGAAAAAAAGGGTCCGATCCTTAAGAGGTTCAAATGTATCGAAATAACACGTCTACAAAGGACACAAGCTTAAAGACTGAGCCGGGAAGAGCAGAGAGCCTGGTGCATGTTGCTGGTTGAAGTAAATTACATAAGTCATGGTTAACCTGGCTAATAGGCCTGCCTCAAAGGGCCTTGCACCTTTAGAGGGAGGCATGTGGCCTGGCTATTTGATTGGCTGAGAGCTGATGTGAGGATTACGGACCACTGATAGCTGGGCATGTAGAGGCTCTGATCACAGGCACTGAGGCTCCACACAGGCCATCAAAGCCCTAATATAGAGACGGAAATTCATGTTTTTACGGAAGCTCTGATGGGTTCCAATCAAACTGATCCAGTCCATGACACCATAAAAAATGCAGGCACGAGGCAGTAAAAATGAAGCTACTCTACATATAGCTACATAGCCATAAGCAGTGGAGATACATATTTAATGCGAGTTAATGGTTAAATATTTGAAAAGACCCAACAGGATTTGTATTTGTCTTTTTTATGGATCCCCATTAGCTGCTGCCAAGGCTACTCTTCCTGGGGTCCGGCAAAATTAAGGCAGTTATACAATTTTAGAAACATAACAGTACATTCATTACTGAATTCACAACACACTAACTGTGTGTCCTCAGGCCCATACTCCACTACCACATATCTAGAACACAAAATATATGTTTATGGGTGTGTATAGTGTGTATGCTATCATGTGTGTGTATGCATGTGTCTGTGCCTATGTTTGTGTTACTTCACAGTCCTCACTGTTCCATAAGGTGTATTTTTACCTGCTTTTTAAATCTGATTCTACTGCTTGCATCAGTTACCTGATGTGGAATAGAGTTCCATGTAGTCATGGCTCTACTGTGTACTGTGCGCCTACCATAGTTTGTTCTGGACTTGGGGATGTAAAGAGACCTCTGGTGGCATGTCTTGTGTGGTATGCATGGGTGTCCAAGCTGTGTGCTAGTATTTTAAACAGACAGCTCGGTACCTTCAGCTTGTCAACACCTCTTACAAAAACAAGTAATGATGAAGTCAATCTCTCTTCCACTTTGAGCCATGAGAGATTGACATACATATTATTAATGTTATCTCTCCATGTACTTTTAAGGGCCAGCCGTGCTGCTCTGTTCTGAACCAACTGCAATTTTCCAGAGTCCCTCTTTGTGGCACCTGACCACACTACTAAACAGTAGTCCAGGTGCGACAAAACAAGGGCCTGTAGGACCTGCCTTGTTGATGATGTTGTTAAGTAGGCAGACTTTACCCCCATCTTAGCTACTGTTGTATCAATATGTTTTGACCATGACAGTTTACAATCCAGGGTTACTCCAAGCAGTCTAGTCACTTCAACTTGCTCAATTTGCACATTATTCATTACGAGATGTAGTTGAGGTTTAGGGTTTAGTTAATGATTTGTCCCAAATACAATGCTTTTAGTTTTGGAAATATTTAGGACTAACTTATTCCCTGCTACCCATTCCGAAACTAACTGCAGATCTTTGTTAAGTGTTGCAGTTTCAGCCGCTGTAGTAGCTGACGTGTATAGTGTTGAGTCATCTGCATACATAGACACACTGGCCTTACTCAAAGCCAGTGGCATGTAGTTAGTAAAGATTGAAAAAAGCAAGGGGCCTAAACAGCTATCCTGGGGAATTCCTGTTTTTACCTGGATTGTGTTTGAGAGGCTTCCAATAAAGAACACCCTCTGTGTTCTGTTAGACAAGTAACTCTTTATCCACATTATAGCAGGGGGTGTAAAGCCGTGACACATATGTTTTTCCAGCTGCAGACTATGACCGATAATGTCAAAGCTGCACTGAAGTCTAACAAGACAGCCCCCACAATAATTGTATCATACATATCTCTCAGCCAATCATCAGTAATTTGTGTAAGTGCTGTGCTTGCTGAGGGTCCTTCCCTATATGCATGCTGAAAGTCTGTTGTCAATTTGTTTACTGTGAAATAGAATTGTATCTGTTCAAACACCATTTTTTTCAGAAGTTTACTAAGGGTTGGTAACATGCTGATTGGTCGGCTATTTGAGCCAGAAAAAGGGGGCTTTACTATTCTTGGGTAGCAGAATTACTTTAGCTTTCCTCCAGGCCCGAGGGAACACACTTTCTAGCAGGTTTAAATTGAAGATGTGGCAAATAGGAGGCAATATCATCCGCTAATATCCTCAGTAATTTTCCATCCAGATTGTCAGACCCCGGTGGCTTGTCATTGTTGATAGACAACAATCATTTGTTCACCTCTTCCACACTGACTGTACGGAATTCAAAAGTACAATTCTTGTCTTTCATAACTTGGTCAGATATACTAGGCTGTGTAGTGTCAGCGTTTGTGGCTGGCATGTCATTCCTAAATTTGTTAAAGTCATTTAAGTAGTTGGCAATATCATTGGCTTTTGTGATAAATGAGCCATCTGATTCGATGCCCAAAATGTCATTTAAGTTGCTCCAAAGCTTTATACTATCATTCTTTATATAATTTGTCTTTGTTTCATAGTATAGTTTATTTTTATTTTTATTTAGCTTAGTCATATGATTTCTTAATTTGCAGTATGTTTGCCAATCAGTTGGGCTGCCAGACTTATTTGACATATCTTTTGCCTTATCCCTCTCAACCATACAATGTTTCAGTTCCTCATAAATCCAAGGAGATTTAACAGTTTTTACAGTCATTTTCTTAATGAGTGTGTGCTTATTAGTAACTGGGATAAGCAATTTCATCCTGTAAATGTGTCAAGTGCAGCGTCTGGTAGCTCCTCATTACACACCACAGACCAGCAAATATTCTTTACATCATCAACATATGAATCACTACAAAACTTCTTATATGACTTCTTATACACTATATTAGTCCCAGCCTTTGGAACTTTGGTTTTCCTAGATATGGCTACTATATTGTGATCACTACATCCTATGGATTTGGATACTGTTTAAAAGCAAATTTTTGCAGCATTAGTAAAGATGTGATCAATACATGTTGATGCTTTCATTCCTGTGCTGTTTGTAATTACCCTGGTAGGTTGACTGACAAGCTGAACCAGGTTGCAGACACTAGTTTCGTTTTTTTCACACTTCTCTGTTGATATCACATACATTATCAAGCATTTCACATATATTATCCAGATACTGACTGTTAGCACGTGGTGGTCTATAGCAGATTCCCACAAGAATGGGCTTTAGGTGGCATTTCTGTCTTTTCTGTAAATGTTATAACCATATATTGCTACCACTGTATCATCAAAGGTATTATCTAATTGAGTTTCAGAGATAGTCAGAATATGAATGTCATCTGTTACAAGCAAGTTATTGGACTTGCATATGTTAATATGGGCTATTTTTAGCACTTTTCTGGGTTGCTTGATTGTTTTTAATGCTTTACTGGGAAGCTTATCAGAAGTAGACTTGATAGTGTAGGGTGAGCTGCACAAAGTGGTCTTCCTACTAGGCCACACCACCTCAGTGCTAACAGTGTAACTCTGGTTCATAGGCTCATGATTACTGTATCCAATAGCTGTAGGATTAACAAAGGTATGCAGGGCAATTAGGGGGCATAAATTAAGTTATTTACATTGTGTCTGCCAACGCCCCTAGGATAATGTACATTTGATGCAGCATTATGACGACTCATACATTGGTAGGGATTAACTGAGCTGGTCTTGGGTCATTGATGAATCATTGTTTCAACGCAGTCTTTAAATGCGTGGACAGAGTCCAGGAGCCAAGATGATTTGGATGGAATCCGTCATTCCTGTAGAGTATCTTCTGTTTCCAGAAGGTGTCAAAGTTATCTATAAAAGTGACTCCAGCAGAGCTACAATAATCTTTTAGCCAGATGTGTTATGCCAGTAGCCTGCTGAATCTTTCACACCCGCGGCCCAACGATGGTACTGGACCTGAAATGCCTAGAGCTGCCTAGGATGACAGCTGCCAATGTTAAATGGGTCTCTCAGGATCCTCACGGTCTGATGAGGGTGGGAGCTCCGAGGGTCTGAACACGAAGTAGAAGCCACCGGAGAGGGAGACAGAACAGAGGACGAAGCCGCAGGTACCTCCGGATCCGATCTTGAATGGGAAGCCACCGGGGAAGATGGCACTGGAACCTCTGGATCCAGGGCGGAAAAGCTGTTTCTGGTCTGTGTCAGTTCCGGGCTCAACATCTCCAAGGAGACCCCCGTTGCCAGAGGACGTTTTCTTCGACTTCCACGGGAAGTGATGTATCTCCACGACTGGTTGGTTGGGTCGGGAACAGCTCCGTTCTCCAGGGAAGGGGTAGACACCTTTGGGGATGGATCCCTGCTGAGCACCGGCCAGGATCAAGTGAGGAAGATTGTTAACAAAACAAACTTTTACAATCCCATGAAACATTGAAATGTCTCCAGGGTTTGATAGTAACAACACTCAACCAACATGCCTGTTCTACTCCTTCACTTCTTTGTCATTCAGATGCCCTAGAAGAGCTATCCATTAAATCCATACCTCCCAACCTCTGTATCAGAGGGAAAGATTTTCCCAATCATTCCCAATCCCCAGGTAAAAGAGAAAGAGGGAAACGGAGGGAGTGGAGGCTTAGTCCAATGAAAATGAGGAGAGTGAGGGGCCTGTGATGTCACTCTGATCCTAACAGCTCCCACATCTCCCAAAGATGGTGATGAGAGACGAGAGAGATCAGCTATTACGAATAACGCTTAGGCCACTCCAGGTGCTCAATAGTCCCATCTCTACTTGTGCCATTGAGCCATGGAGCTTCCCCAGGCTTCTGAGGCTTTCAGCCGCTACCACTCCACATAATGAGGTCTGAAGGACAGGCCACGTCCTGGCAGAGTGGAGGAGGAGGATGCCAGACTACAGGTGAGATGAGAGACTGAGAGGCCTGGGCCCAGGGACTCCTCTGTCAGGGCCAACTGAGATGGATGATGGGAAAGCAGAAAACATGGCTGCCCCGCGCGGATACCTGGGAACATTCCGATGCTCAGGTGGCACTATTTACAGTATATCTGTGTCATGTTTGTCCTCTTGCATAATTAATGTAATTATACATTTTAAATGGGGCACTGACAGTACAGACTAAAAAAGAGAAGATGAGGAGAAATCCAGGCTGACTACTTTTTATTGGGTTGTGATTTCATGTTGTGCACACAACATCTCTTGCTCACCTGTATTAGTGCCATGTTTACTACTGACACAAATTTCTCACACACCAACCAGTACTGAGACTTTGATGTCTCATGTTGTTTTATGCAATCCCGGCAAAAAGTATGACCCACAAAAAAGGAACCAGGACGATGACTCTCTGCGATGCGTTAATGGAAAAAAACTGAAGTTTACAAACAGGCTTGTCTTGGTAAATGGGACGACAGTGTTTTGCGAGTCTGTAAACATCTTGTGAGACACGAGCAGGGAGAGCAACACTTCTTGGTTCTTAGTATAGGTGCCAGTCTGGGGAGCTGTGTGTGTGTGTGTGTACACATTTTACCACTGTCGTAAAGTACTTACAGTTGAAGTCAGAAGTTTACATACACCTTAGCCAAATACATTTAAACTCAGTTTTTCACAATTCCTGACATTTAATCCTAGTAAGAATTCCCTGTCTTAGATCAGTTAGGATCACCACTTCATTTTAAGAATGTGAAATGTCATAATAATAGTAGAGAGAATGATTTATTTCAGCTTTTATTTCTTTCATCACATTCCCAGTGGGGCAGAAGTTTACATACACTCAATTAGTATGTTGTATCATTGCCTTTAAACTGTTTAACTTGGGTCAAATGTTTTGGATAGCCTTCCACAAGCATCCCACAATAAGTTGAGTGAATTTTGGCCCATTCCTCCTGACAGAACAGGTGTAACTGAGTCAGGTTTGTAGGTCTCCTTGCTCGCACACGCTTTTTCAGTTCTGCCCACACATTTTCTATAGGATTGAGGTCAGGGCTTTGTAATGGCCACTCCAAAACCTTCACTTAGTTGCCCTTAAGCCATTTTCCCACAACTTTGGAAGTATGCTTGGGGTCATTGTCCATTTGGAAGACCCATTTGCGACCAAGCTTTAACTTCTTGACTGATTTCTTGAGATGTTGCTTCAATATATCCACATCATTTTCCTTCCTCATGATGCCATCTATTTTGCAAAGTACCCCCACAACTTCATGCTTCGGCTTGCAAGCCTCCCCCTTTTAACCTCCAAACATAACAATGGTCATCATTGTTTTGTTTCATCATCAGACCATCATCAGACCAGAGGAAATTTCTCCAAAAAGTACAATCTTTGTCTCCATGTGCAGTTGCAAACCGAAGTCTGTCTTTTGTATGGCGGCTTTGGAGCAGTGGCTTCTTCTTGCTAAGCGGCCTTTCAGTTTATGTTGATATAGGACTCATTTTACTGTGGAAATATATACTTTTGTATCTGTTTCCTCCAGCATCTTCACAAGGTCCTTTGCTGTTGTTCTGGGATTGATTTGCACTTTTCGCACCAAAGTACGTTCATCTCTAGGAGACAGAATGGTCTCCTTCCTGAGCGGTATGAAGGCTGCGTGGTCCCATGGTGTTTATACTTGCGTGCTATGAACGTGGTACCTTCAGGCATTTGAAAATTGCTCCCAAGGATGAACCAGATTTGTGAAGGTCTACAATCATCCGTCTTGGCTGATTTATTTTGATTTTCCCATGATGTCGAGCAAAGAGGCAGTGAGTTTGAAGGTAGGCCTTGAAATACATCCACAGGTACACCTCCAATTGACTCAAATGATGTCAGTTAGCCTATCAGAAGCTTCTAAAGCCATGACATCATTTTCTGGAATTTTCCAAGCTGTTTAAAGGCACAGTCAACTTAGTGTATGTAAACATCTGACCCACTGGAATTGTGATATAGTGAATAATAAGTTAAATAATCTGTCTGTAAACAATTGTTGGAAGAATTACTTGTGTCATGCACAAAGTGGATGTCCTAAACGACTTGCCAAAACTATAGTTTGTTAACATGAAATCTGTGGAGTGGTTGTGTTTTAATGACTTCATCCCAAGTGTGTGTAAACTTCCGACTTCAACTGTACATATTTTAGCAATAACATTTAGTTTTGATACTTAAGTATATTTAAAACCAAATACTTTTATACTTTTACTCAAGCAGTATTTTCCTGGGTGACATTTACTTGAGTCATTTTCTAATAAGATATCTTTACTTTAACTCAAGTATGACAATTGGGTTCTTTTTCAGAAGTACCATAAATCCTCACAAGAATATTAAACCAACTAAAATTCAGAGAATTTAAAAAGGCTATTTTAGGCTTAGGGATTAGGTTTAGGGTTAGGGTTAGAATTAGAATTAGGGTTAGTGTTTCGTTTTTTTTAGTTTTTTTGAATGGGAATAAATCTTTGGTCCGTCCCCAAAAAGTCCTTACAAGTATAGTAAGACATAGCTGTGTGTGTGTGTGGTGTGCAGTGTGTGTGTATAAACTCAGGGGGCTGACGGAGGCACAAGGGAAATGGGTCATGAGATCCAACTCCAAATCTTTTCAGAAAACGAGGAGTAAAAAAACTAATAAAAGCCTTGTCAAAAATGAACTTAATACAGCAACTGAGCTTTGGATATGAATAAATACATTTACTACAGCAACTGAGCTTTGGATATGAATAAATACATTTACTACAGCAACTGAGCTTTGGATATGAATAAATACATTTACTACAGCAACTGAGCTTTGGATATGAATAAATACATTTACTACAGCAACTGAGCTTTGGATATGAATAAATACATTTACTACAGCAACTGAGCTTTGGATATGAGTTTGAAATGTGTCCTTTGTTATAGAACCCATATCTTTGGCCCCTTCGATGCTGACTGTATTACCTCCAGTAGAGGGGGCAGTATGGCGGCATACACTGCCGTGTTAAGACTGTTCACTGAAACACGCATGGAAGTAATTAGGTATGTCCTTCCCTCTCTTCATTCTCTATGAAAATAGCACAAAAGACAAACAGTGAAGACGTCGTTTCTTCGCACTTTTATTACATTCCAAAGGCCAGAGCGATTGCACCTCACTGATTCCTTTATTATTGTGTGTTATGATGACATTTCACATTTTGTTGGTTCAGCTTTTCTCCCCTTGATTTCAATTGCTGATTATTCCACATCAGTCAGGGCTGATTTGATGAAAGAGCCAACAGAGTTATTGCTTCCCTCAGTCAAAGTTATTACCCTGGCATGCGCCTGCTCCGGAGCCAGCCACTATACTGTACCATGGAGAGAAATAATAAGGTAGGGAACTGTGGTAAGCATGTGACACTTCCACAGATAACTGAGACACAGCCAGAAGACCCTGCTGCTGTTGATTCACTATTTATTTGTCAATCTCTCTCAGAGTGAGGATGTTGTAGAGGTTCTGACAGGACTATCACCTGCAGCTAGCTTGAAGAATGACAGGGAACCTGCGGCAACAGGGGCAAACAATGTTTTGGTCATTCAGCACAATTCAATTCACACAGATCACTGTACGGCTCCAGACCTTTTAGGAGAAACCATTCACCCCCTCCCCATGTCTCATAATGGACCGTTTTGAGATGGCTATTGAGAAAACAGTGGTTATAGAGAAAACGGTAGTGCCAAATTACATTCACAGGGTCATGTCCATGTTCATTTATGGTCATCCACACACTAGCATGCATGCACGCACACACACACACACACACACACACACACACACACACATACACACACACACACACGCAGACATTCACTTGGGGTGGTTCCTTTTCCGTAGCGATATGGTGTGAGGTTGAATATCCCTCATAGAGGCCACCATTTCCCTGTCAAAGCCTGCTCTCATCAGAATGATGAATTCTTTTCTCTTGTCCTCCTAAGCGCCTTGGCTCATTTCACATTATGTTTGGCAAATCAGGAAATGAAGTGATTAACTATTTTGGGTGTCACCACCCAGTGTAAACGCTGCATTAATCATGTGGCTGTTGTTCACCTATTTCATTTCCTGTCTGTCTACCCACTGGTATGTCTGCACCCCTCCTGTCATTTCACGGTTTGTGCCTTCGTCAGTTGAGAGAAGTGCTTTGGGACAAGGGGAGGGAGGCTGCCAGCTCCTGATCTAGAAAGTAGGCCAGCGCCAGGGCCTGAGGACATACACTCCAGCCTCAGGGACTCACACAGACCAACCAGGGAGTCTGAGGATGCAGGGACTCTAGGCTGTGTGTGTGGGGTGTGCAGGGGTGAACTGGCTATCTGGAATTTCGAGCAAATGCCAGATGGGCTGGTTAATTTTTATCCCAGTGGGCCTGTTTAACTTTTTTTTGCGAAAAATTATCATTATCTGGCTAATAATGTGGTCCTTGAAGAAAGAAATGGGCCGATGTGGTGGCATTGATGAAAAAAATTGTCTGGTGTGTGGGGCCAATTTCTGGTCCCAGTCCGCCCCTGGGTGTGTGTTTGTGTGCGTGTGTGAATGTGTAGCCCAGCTTGATAATAGCACGTATACCCTATCTTGCTCTCTAATAATCGGCTGGTAAGAGGGCAAACACTTTGAAATGGACCCTACCAACACTCCACTAAGGTCAAGGATGGGCTAGTACGATATCATAAAGCAGGGTGCTTGGGGTTGATTCAGAACAGGGCAAACTAGGGCATTCTCTGAATCTCATCTGCACATACTCTCCTCCCCAGTCCTTCTGAGAAACTGTAACAGTCTAATAAACTTACAGTCTAGTTACATACAGTATTGGGTAGTGTATAACAGTTAGAGAAGAACCCGTTTAAAGTAGTATTGGGGGAAAATCGATACAGTTACATATCAGGATATTATTCCTGCGCTAGTTGGCTGTAGCTGCAGTATTTTTCCTTCATAGCTTGTTCTCTATCTTCTTTTTAAATAGGGAGGCTGAATAGGGTATTTGTTTTCAGCACTTTCCATGACTGGTCAAAACATGTTTTCTCATGGCTCTCTCTGAAAAAACCTAAGTACTGTGATAATATCGTATCGTGAGGTCCCTGGAAATTCCCAGCCCTACTTTAAAGTTTCACTAGGTGTAAAGGGTGCAAAAGGAGAATGCTTTTAAGAGACCTTTCTGTTAAGAAAAAGAGTAGATAAGCCTAATGAAAAAGCGCTCATTTCTGAAGAGTGGAGCATTTGCATAATGAAGGCATGCAGGCGCCGTTGGTTGTTTCCAACGGAGGTAAAGAAAGCATCCAGATGCTCACACCAAAACACACTTACCTTAACTAACACTAACCTAGCACACTTAAATTAGGTGTTAGTGTGTGTGTGTGAGTGTGTGTGTGTGTGTGTGTGTGTTTGCGCGTGTGAAAGAGAGACTGAGATAATGAAAAAAGCTCCCATATTTTCTTTGCTAGATAAGCAACCCTGGGATTTCACTATTGTTCTAGGTCTGTGGGTTTACCTGAATGAGTGCCAGTTCTCGGCCTATAGCTTTGGCTGGAGGGAGCATTGGAGGTAGTAGCAGAGTGTGTGTGTGTGTGTGTGTGTGTGTGTGTGTGTGTGTGTGTGTGTGTGTGTGTGTGTGTGTGTGTGTGTGTGTGTGTGTGTGTGTGTGTGTGTCAGGAGGAATTGCAGACTGCTTGTGTGTGAAATTCATGCAGAGACCCCAAGCCCTCCAGGGGACCCTGTAATTTATTCTCTGAAGCCCTGTCGGGAACACACACACACACACAAGCGTTGGGGCTCTACAGGGAGGTTCTATCGTCACAGTGCCAGTCTTAATTAGCGACCCTTGGTGCTCCTCCAGCTCATCTCAGGGGTTCTCCTGCTGCGGCTGTCCAGCCATAACACATCTGTCCTGGGCCTCACAGAGAGCCACCAGCCCCTGCCCAGTCCCCACCACCATCCTGTTCCAGCCATTTACTACACTAGTTTACACAAGAAATCATCTCCCACTGCACACTGGGGACACATATGATTCCATTACGCATCTCAGCTAATTAGGGAAGATGCGGGGGAAAAAGGAAATGTGAGGGAAATTATCAACGTGGACTAGCGGTTATGTAATTCCAATGGAGGTGTTGAGCAACTCCGTGTGAGTGGACGTGACAAGACCAGACATGAACTTATTTAATTGAGTTGGTATTTTCTCACTGATTGATTGAGGCCTCTATAAAAAGGCCGGAAGGCACTGCCTATGTCCCTAAGGACTCAGTGCACCGAGAGGAAGTGTAGCCTGCTCCACCCATACACTAAATCAGCCTTGTCTCGCCGTCCTAATGTTTCTCAGAGTACACAATCACATATATGGAAATTCTGACATGCTTTAGTAGGGAGTAAGCACTAGCAGACTGTCTGGGATGATTTCCAAATGCCACAACACTGGAAATAAGATCAACAAAAGCACAAGCGCAACCACTTATCACAGAACCCTTTGAGAACGGCATCATTTATTTATAGCCGGCCCTGAGCTGCCATTTTGCTGTTAAGTGGGCATTCATGGCTACATATACTGTGGTGCATATTGACCACTGCAGTCTGCAGCATAAAACAATCCCACACATCCCACACATCCCACAGTGCTGCAGGTAGCCTAGCGGTGGTAGCCTAGCGGTTAGAGCGTAACCAAAAGGTCGCTGGTTTGAATACCCGAGCCGACAAGGTGAAAAACCTGTCGGTGTCCTTGAGCAAGGCACTTAACCCTAATTTGCTCCAGGGGCTGACCCTGTAGGTAGGCCATCATTGCAAATAAGAATTTGTTCTTAACTGACTTGCCTAGTTAAATAAAGGTATTGTTATAAAAAAATAGACTTATAAAAAATGCACTGGCCAGAGATGTCTGTGTTTTAACAGGCAATTAAGTGAGTGTTGCACACACAGGCCTGGATTAGAGCAGGGCCCAGTTTCTCTGGTCTGCATGTGGAAATCAATAGACACTTAGCGTTGCAGGCTAATAGCATGCTGCCCCTACTGTGGCTATCCTTGGCTGTTCCAAGAAGACACCTTCTACCACAGACAATGGAGCATGGAACAGAAATGTCAAACAGCAGCACAGGATAATAACAGAAGAGTTTTATATCTAAGGGGACTGTTGTCGCTTGTGTCATTACTGTTTCCCCGTTTCCTGTTAGTCGATAGACAGACAGACAGACAGACAGACAGACAGACAGACAGACAGACAGACAGACAGACAGACAGACAGACAGACAGACAGACAGACAGACAGACAGACAGACAGACAGACAGACAGACAGACAGACAGACAGACAGACAGATAGATAGATCAGACACTTTATTATAGATACTTATAGGAAATTATTTTATCAAGCAGCTACGAAAAACACAGGGCAGCTGCAAAATGCCAGAACGAAAATACACAAAAGACAGATGCACGATACATGATACATAGTGATACATAGTGTGGCACTCAGACAGAGAGAAACATTTTCTCTTGTGGAGAGGTTCTGAGATAAAGCTTGGTGAATTAAAGGTCATTCAACATTCAAACCCTGTGTTTTTCTGAGACAACTCATTCTGTAGACGGCTGTGTGACAATGGTTTTTATGTTTTGTATTTCTGTGTGTCTGAAAAATGAATACATTTAGTTATGAAAAATGTTCTGTTTGGTAATCATGCAAGTCATCATGGCCCAAGGCCTAACACAAAGCAGGTTGGCATTTATTGGGATGACTCATGTACTGGAGGCAGCTCTGCAGGGTAGTCACTAGCTGGCACAGCCAAGTCATAAAATATTATTTTAAACCTAACCCTGAACTTAACCCGCAACCAAACTGCTAACCTTACGCCTGACCGTAACCTTACATTTATTGTTTTCATGAATTTTTAAGATATACAGCCTATTTCTACTTTGCAGCGGGCCTATCTAGTGGAAATCACTCAGTTATGCCTCCAGGGCAAGATTCATCCCAATAAACGTCAACCTTAGCTCTATGAGTTCAGGCTGCCAAAAAGACAGGCTCCCTTCTAATTACCCCATCCAGCAGCGACGCCTTCGCTCTGACTAAAAGGTCAGTCTGTTGTTTATATGCTTCTGAGCAGAGCCCAGTGCAGCTCTGTCTGTCTTTCTGTCTTGCTGTCATTCTTTCTGTAAAACTGTGCTGTAAGACATCAGCCACAATCCATCATAACTTCATCGAGAGTCGGGCAGGGCAGGGCAGAGCAGAGCAAAGCTAGTGCATTAAGACATTTCATTATAGCAGCCGCTAACCTAATTAGCCCGGTACCCGTGCATCTCTGCATTCTAATAACTAATTATCATGAGTAACACTCGTCTGGGGCTGGGGCTGGGGCTGGGGAGAGAAAAGAGCCACAGGCAACCCTCATGTCCTTCCCCCTCTCTTTTTCCGCTGATTTTTTTTTTCTTTCTATTTCCATCTCTCGCTCCTAACTACCGCTCTCACTTTCTCTCTTTCTCTCTCTCTCTCTTAGAAAACAAAGCAGGGGGACGCAAAGGGGGATCTATACATTTTTATTTTATGTAGCAGTTTCTCAGGAGACAAAACATGGGGAACAGAGCCTGGGGAGGCTGGGCTAGAGAGAGAGAGATAGACGACAACGGTCCTCTATTCTTTGATCCCAAAGAAAAGAGAGCTGCTTCAGGACTGATCAGCACGAGGGAAGAGGTGGGAGTGGGAGAAAGAGGAAATGGGAAAGTTAAACATATTTTAAAAAGGAAGAGGAAAAAAAGAGGAAAAGAACAGAACAGGGCGTGTGTTTGTGTGTGTGTGTGTCATGTGATGTGCTATGCTGGGACATGAGCTTCATCTCTCCTCTCTGAAATCCCCGGGCCAACCAGAACTCCCCTGGGCGATCCGCCTACGCTACAGACGTACATTCTCCACCACGCATCGCAGCAACACTTACACCTCCGTTCACATCAGCAGGCAAAGGCAACGTCATGAAAAATGCATTAAAAGCACCCGGGGGAGGAGGGGGAGTGATACACATCCATACAGAGAAAAACGGGGGAGGAGGTGGGAGGAGGAGAAGTGATACACATCCATACAGAGAAAAACAGGGGAGGAGGGGGGAGGAGGAGGGGTGATACACATCCATACAGAGAAAAATGTTTTTGTGTTATTTGTTACATTATTAGCCCAGAATGTTTTTTGTGTTATTACATACAGCCGGAAACTTTGGGATATCAGAGCGGCGGTAACTCACCAGCATTACGACCAGAAATACGACTTTCTCGAATTGGATCCTTTGCTCGTACCCCACAGGGCAATTGAACTTACCCCAGAGGGTGCCACAAGACACGGAGAAGAGGTATTCGGAGTGGACTTCTAGTCCGACCCAGGAGGCGTGCACACCATCCACCGCTTCCGAGTACATTAGTCGCTAATGTTCTGTCCCTGGACTATAAAGTAGACGAGCTCAGGGCGAGGATCTCCTTCCAGAGAGTAAGGCCATTCTACCGCCAATGTTTGTCTATGGCGATTGAATGACTGTGTGCTCGATTTTATACACCTGTCAGCAACAGGTGTGGCTGAAATAGCCAAATCCACTCATTTGAAGGGGTGTCCACATATTTCATATTTGTATATATAGTATCTGCCTCTGCTTCTGCTTCTGCCTCTGCCTCTCACTCTGGGCACTGGAAAACAGTTCCTGTTTGCTTGTATAGATGCCCACTGGTTCCCTCAGTCAGGCTCCTGAGTCACAGATAACCATCTCAGAGAATAATTAATCAATTATGTTGTTTTTTTTTATATATTTTTGCAGCGAGGCCACAGACACACACACACGTTCTTTGTCAGTGGGGATCATCATGGAGATGTAACACAAACAAAGATAAATCTTTTTTTATTCTATTAGGTGTAACAAAAAAAAGGAGGCAGCGGAGGGAGGGCAGAAGGCCTTGGTTTCTATGCCCCCTGTACCCAATCTATACATCCTCCTTACATCCTCCTCACCCACTCCAATTCTCCCTCTCTAAAGCCTAAAGTTGTTTGGGATCGTGTCCCGCATACGAGACAGAATTCTCGCATACGAGAAAGAATTCTTACTGAATTCTTTAATTCAGTAAGAATACTGTTATGGATGATATATATATATATCAGATGAATGACTCAGATGAACATTGGGAACCACCAAAGTAAAGGTGTACTTCCCCCACTCATTCAAATCTAGAAACTGGTTAATTCCAACCTCTGCTGGCTTTCCACCCCAACCCCACCCGGCCATCTAGATGTGTGAAGGTTTGTGTCTTTTCTGTAGGGAAGCTAATGATCCATCATGGGAGTGTGCAAACTTGTATTTTTTATTACCATAGCATTTTTGTATGTTCTCTATAGTTATGTACTTGAAAATGTATCAATTTACCAATTCGGCCACTTGGAGGCCACTTGCGTACATTTGGGCGAACTCGTGAGGGACACCTGGGTAACTTCATACTATATGTGATGTAGCTCCCTCATTCTTGAAGGTATCAGTCTGAAACTTTGCACATACACTGTTGCCCTATTGCGGACAACATTTAAATTACCTCCAGATTCCTATCTGAATGTATGTTTTTTATTTTTCATGTCAAAGACAACAACAACAACAAAAACATATGCTATTTTGTTTGTTTTAACTTTTACCACATCTATTGTGTTATGTTCTCCTTCATTAATTTCACATTTCAAAAACTTCAAAGTGTTTCCTTTCAAATTATATCAAGAATATTCATATCCTTGCTTCAGGTCCTGAGCTACAGGCAGTTAGGTTTGGGTATTAATTTCAGGCAAAACATTTTAAATCAAGGTCCGATCCTTAACTTTCAATTAGATCCAAGAAGATCCCTATGCAGCCCTTTGCCTGCAAGGATGACCCCTCCTCTCTTTCAACTGCCACTCCACAGTTTCACAGACGGAATGAGGATTAGAAAGCAGTGGACAGATTACTAGAGGTGAGGGGAAGGGTATCAAACAGGCTAGAGCAGCATACACAGACCCCAGGTCCACCCACAAACACAGCCACTACTGTCTGTTCATATTCATCAGCTGGTGCATACAGCCAGCCCTCTCTGGTAGCTACGCTAGCTAGCCCGCCAAAGGTATGCGTTCAAGAACACACCCCGCCATGAAATTCACATTATGTGTAACATCTATGCTCTGTGAGTGTCTCAATGCCAAGTGATTGATCTGAAGGAGGGAGAGACTGAGGAGGAAGACTGTTCTTCTGAGGCTGCTGTGTGACTGACTGACTAACTCATGGTGCATTCAGGATATTACCCTGAACAATATACTAGTAAACAGAACAGTACGGAAACAACATAGAATCAAGTTTACAGAACAACAGTGAGAGAGAGAAGAGAGAAATAGTTAGTAGTGAGTAGACAGCCTACATGTCCAGTAGGTCATCATAGTTATACAATGATATGATTGGCCCTAATCAGAGGCTACACTTAGTTACGCAACTGGAACTCAGTGCAGTGACCTTCAGAGACACATACAGACAGGATGCATGGGACACTCCATCCCTGTCCCGATAACTATTTCAAAAATGTTATATATACACAAAGCAAAATGCCTATTTTTCTATTTAATATCCCTCTTGTGAATAATTTATTCACCCAACCTTTACAAACACATGACCCGTGAAGCATTTGGAGTTCTTAAATCAATTTCTCAACAACTTCGTATCTCCTCCAAAAGCTACAAAGCACTTCACTTAAAACAAAGTGCTGAGAGCTGAGTTCTGTAATAAGGGATTCAACCTACTGAAAAGTTACAGGGGGTATGTCCCTGTAAAATCACTTTTCCTCTGCTTCTAGTGGAAGATTTTAGGCCCCAAGGTGCTATTCACCTGCTATTCGTTTTGGGTGGGGATTTAATACATTATTCTGACCTTGACTTAATTCCCTAACAATTCCACCACCTTTACGTGAGAGGAAACCATGAATAAGGTCTAGCAAACCTACCAGTTACAAATGGGGAAAGCATTTTTTGATAGAGATAACAGCATTCTCCATGCACTGTAATTTATAAATGGATAAGAGCTATTGATAAGAGCTTATTTAAATGAGTCATTAGTTTGGAGAAGGGGATTGTAAATACACAGAACAATTGTTTTAGTTTTTGTTCCTATTGATCCCTGGAGACGAACGAGAAACCAGCCATATGGAAGAAAACTGAAAATCATATCAACATGACATGTATTGCAGCCCCTTTACCACATTGAAATAGGCTATACAATACATAGCTGTGCCTTTACTAAGAATTTAAATTGTGTGTTTTTAAATCTACCAGTTGGTGCTGAAATGGAGATGAAGATGCATAGATGGAATTCTTTCATTGATCCATAGATTCTGAACCCATTCTCTCAATGTTTTATATTTAGTCTTTCCATAAAATTATAATTTAAAAGGTACACCGTATTTAAAGGGAGGATTTAAGAGAAATGTACTGAACATCGTGTTATGCGATGCGTAGAAAAGGTGTGCATGGGAAAGGCATGCATTCCTAAGTCGGAATCGGCCCCCTAAACCTTGAGCATGTTGGCCCAATTTCAATCACTTCTATAACATTCCCTCCACACCTATCCAATCAAACACTAGTATGTATGAAAGGGTTTCAATAAGTACAACTCTGCTAAAGGAGACTAATATCAATTTCAGTATCAAAGTGATACGTCTTGCTCATAGTTTGGCAGCATTCATCAGAAGCGGGGTCATGGCAACCTTCACTGGAAAATAGGTAATATTTTCCTGGAAAATGTATGATTGCTAAGCTACATGATACAAGGCACACAGGGGTGATTGTTCTTGAATTTATGCTATGAAAGCAATGTTGTCAACAACTGCCATCTCCCACTCTAGCCTGTGACAATCCATCTCCTTTCGATTTTGGGGGCATACATTTAAATCATTTATCAGACGCTCTTATCCAGAGGGACTTACAGGAGCAATTCGGGTTAAATGCCTTGCTCAATGGCACACACAGATGTTTCACCTAGTCGGCTCGGGAATTCGTACCAGTGGCCTTTCGGTTACTGGCTCAGCGCGCTTAACTGCTAGGCTATTCCGCCTAATCAAATAAATATGTTTCTAATCAGTCTGCTTAACAGCAATAGAAGGGGAAGAGGAGAAGTTGGCAGGATTGGTGCAACAGGAAGAAAACGGGGCAGCAGACAGACAGAGACAGAGGAGGGCTTTCCTGATGGCTGTAATGACCTGTAATAGGCCCAGAGCCCTTGCCAGGATTATAATAAGTGTACTCAATGGGGATGAATTAAGACCCACACAGGAGAGTCTACACAACCTGACTAGGAGACATGTGGCCAATGACTTACAGCTGTGCTGTCTGTATAACTGTACTCATACTGTATAAGAGCGCCACAGAATGTAATGTAACACACACACACACACACACAGAGGAAGATCTGGCACAGTTGGTGGTCTTCAGCACAAGCCAGGCTGCATTAGATGAGCCCCCCCACAGCGCGCTGAGAGCACATTCATTATTATTATACTGAGATATCTCTGTATAATGCCTTTCTCCCCTGCAGCGAGCACATAGAAATCCCTCAAGGTCTCACCTAAAGTGCAATCATATACAGTATATCTCTACCAACCGTAACTTCTAATGATAAGAGCCAGTCTAGTCTCGACTTTCCCCTTATCCACCTCTACATCTCAGCCCCCACTGCTCATCGGAAACAAGCCTGGCCTGGGTGGGGGCTACAGGAGTAACACCTGAGGGAAGGAGTAGGTCTGGATGAGAACCAGACCTGATTATAGAGTGTTAGGGGAAACACTAAACACCACTCATCCATCACGGCAGCTGTTTTCCTGCTCCATTGGCTGGCTCCTTGCTTTAGTCTGTCTCTCAGTCATGCTCTGTGCTCCATTAGGAGCTGATGTGTTAATAACCTTTCAGACTATTGAACCTGTAATGATCTGAATGCGTGTGTCTTTGCGTGTGTCTTTGTGGTCCTGTGGATCCATAGCCCACCTCCTCACAGACTCTTTACCCTCTGATCCCTACGAAGGAAGTACTGCAGCACAAGCATACAATCCATCCTGTTTCGGGTTAGCATGCCCGTTTTCCGGAGAGACTGACGTGTACGTGGAAACTTGTGTAATAGTTGAACACACTTATTGTAGATTCACAGCTATGCATATATAAAACAGGAACAAATCATAAAATGGAAGTTAACACACACATTAATGTACGTAAACATATGTGAAGTGTACATTGGAACACACATGCAATAGAGAATGAAATGGTGAAGAAAACAAGCTCTCAGTCCTAATCAGCAGAGAGGATTAGACCAGGCTGATACATTGTTCTCCTTCAACGTTATCTCCTGCTTTACTCCGGCCGGGGGCGGGACAAAGATGACCGTTTCCTGTTTGTAGGGTGTGGTCTCACATCCTCACAGTGAAATAATATAATGTTCAACTCATGCCCCCTGGTCTCCACCATCTATACTACGCTGGTGAAAAGTTCCCTTTGATTGTTGAGGCAAAGTGCCCCTCTCAGCCACGTATGGCCTTTGTCTTGTTCTTTAGTCCTGGGATGTGAATTTCAGAGAGCAGGTCCAGGCTCTAATCAGCCACTTCAGAGGAACCTTCTCCTGCTGAGGCTGAGGGAAACCCTGTTCTGATTAAGGTCTGCTTTAACAAAGGCCTGCTGCTGGCTCTACTCTCCACTGGCCTGACCTGTTCACAGGTTCATGTAATCTACCGTTACATAACTGTTCAAGGGAAGAACCTTCACTGCCCTTCTGTTCCTCTTTATCAAATGGCGGAAATCAAATCTGTCCAGAAACTACAGTACAGGCGAAAACAACTTTCTTCATTTATGCCTTTTACTGGAAACAATAAGCCTTTCTTTTGCAAAGTACGAAAATCACATTGTTACGAGAGCGGCTACAGTGGCTAACACTGCTGGTTGAGGTAAAGAAGTATATTTATATCACCCAAGGATGATTGGTTCTAGCATCTAGTTTTTATTGTGGATTCAAAGAGGGAAGAAGGTAAACATCTCAAGACCTGGTCTCCTTCCTCAGCTAGTGTGTTAGATCTTTCTGGAGGAGTAGAGCAGATAAAAGGAACTAGCTAGCCGCTTGGCTGCTCCAGGCTTTCACCTAACCACCCACTGTTCACATATACCCACTGTCATTACACAAGCTTTTTAACCTCTCTACCTCCCAACGTTCAGACCTGACTCACAGGGAACCTGAGGAAATATAGAATAGTAATGCATTAATATGGCCCTGGTGTGTACACCCTAGTTCTCTAGGCTAAAACATCCGACCGTTTAACAGGCAGACCCATGGTTAGAACCAACAGAGCAACCTTCCAGATACAGTATATAAAACTGGTGTAGAACTAAGGTGTACTTACATTTCTGGGATGTAGCCCTGCTTTAAATGAGGGTATAAAATATGCCTTCAGAGTATATCCTGAATGCTAATAAACCAAATGAGTGTTCATAAGCTTTCCTAGTTGTAAGATGGTTATCTATGTTTTATGAGTATTGACCGATATGAAAATGGATGTAGATGATATGATGAAATCAATCTGAGCAATGCTTTCAGTGCTTGGATATGAAAGATCCTTGAAAACAGCAGCCAGAATAGAAACAGGTGGACTATTATGTATGAATCTGTCAGGAGAAATAGTCACATACACTACATGAACATCTCATTCCAAAATCATGGGCATTAATATGGAGTTGATCCCCCCTTTGCTGCTATAACAGCCTCCACTCTTCTGGGAAGGCTTTCCACTAGATGTTGGAACATCGCTGCTGGGACTTGCTTCCATTCAGCCAATAGAGCATTAGTGAGGTCGGGCACTGATGTTGGGAGATTAGGCCTGGCTCGCAGTCTGCGTTTCAATTCCTTCCAAAGGTGTTCGATGGAGTTGAGGTCAGGCTCTGTGCAGGCCAGTCAAGTTCTTCCACACCGATCTTGACCAACCATTTCTGTATGGACCTCGCTTTGTGCACAGGGACATTGTCATGCTGAAACAGGAAAGGGCCTTCCCCAAACTGTTGCCAAAAAGTTGGAAGCACAGAATTGTGTAAAATGTATTTGAATGCTGTAGTGTTAAGCTTTCCCTTCACTGAAACTAAGGGGCCTAGCCAGAACAATGAAAAATAGCCCCAGACCATTATTCCTCCTCCACCAAACTCTGCAGTTGGCACTATGGATTGGGGAATCTCCTAGCATTCACCAAACCCAGATTCGTCCTTCGGACTGCCAGATGGTGAAGCATGATTCATCTCTCCAGAGAACGCGTTTCCAAAGCTCCAGAGTCCAATGGTGGCAAGCTTTACACCCCTCCAGCCAACGCTTGGCATTGCGCATGGTGATCTTGCGGCTGCTCGGCCATGGAAACCTATTTCATGAAGCTCCCGACAAACAGTTATTGTGCTGACTTTGCTTCCAGAGGCAGTTTGGAACTCGGTAGTGTTGCAACCGAGGACAGGCGATTTTTACGCGCTACGCGCTTCAGCACTCAGCGGTCTCATTCTGTGAGCTTGTGTAGCCTGCCACGTTGCGGCTGAGTCGTTGTTGCTCCTAGACGTTTCCACTCCACATGACAGCACTTACAGTTGGCCGGGGCAGCTCTAGCAGGGCAGACATTTGATGAACTGACTTGTTGGAAAGGTGGCATCATATGACGGTGCCATGTTGAAATTCACTGAGTTCTTCAGTAAGGCCATTCTACTACCAATGTTCAATTCGTCTATGCAAATTGCATTGCTGTGTGCTCGATTTTATACAACTGTGGCTGAAATAGCTGAATCCACTCATTTGAAATGGTGTCCACATACTTTTGTATATATAGTGTATTTACTCAAGATATTTACTCAATGCTCCCAACTGTACTGTAATGCGTTGCATGGTAGATTTCTCTTCTCTGTCCCACCGTTGCTAGATTTCCCCCACCTTGTATAGATTAAGGTATTTTCATAAATACTAAGCATATGTGTGTAAGCTGCTTACTGGACAATTTATTTTTCTGAAATACAGATAAGAAATGTTGATGAATTGAACACACAGCAAAATGTCCACGAGGCAGAAAGCATGTTATAGATGAATGGAGGATCATGGTCTTGATGATCTGAGCAGTAGCATATAGCCTCTGTCCTGTCCTCTGTCATACGTTGACTGACAGGGAGGGAGGCTGCTTACTGCCGCCCTCCTCTTGGCGGATGGGAGAGTTTCTCAGGTTCCAGGTTTGTGTTTTTTCTCTGTGTTCTGAGAAGCCTGATACTCTTCAATAAAAGGGTGGCGCCACTCTTGGCTGTTACAGAGTGCTATTGACAAGATTCAAGTAGTAAAGAAGCGAGAAAAGGATCCATTCCGCAGCACCTCTGAAGTATCGACAGAGATGCACCACGGAAACAAACCCACAAAGGTTGTCTGCTGGGTGTCTGGGATTGAGAGGTCAATCGTTCTGTCTAACCTCAGTCTGTAGTGACTGGAAAACAGGCTGTCTGCGTGGATACAGCATGGATAGAAGGGTATGGCTCTGGTGCTATGAAAAAGTTATGAGATATCTAATTAATGTCAGAGCTAGCTGTGGTGCAGCATCCAAGACAAATAATGTCCCAGATCAGCTGCATAGGTAGAAATACTGCTTGCAGAGTTTAATCATTTATGGCTAGAGCTTCATGCATTGTGAATAGCATAGCTTAACAGGGACATTGTTACAGTAAATGTTTAATATGTGTCTTTAAGTGGTTCTGTTAAAACCCCTCACAATCAATAAAATCCATATAGAATGGCTTGTAAAAGAAAAACACTCTCATAACGTGTTGGCACCAGTGCAGGAGTTAATATGTGCCAGTGACCCATTGCAGGTAAAACCAGTGGAGTTCTTCTTACAAGGAAGTACCAGGTTGCCAGGTTAACCAAGTTAGCTGTGGCTACTGTTCAGTGGGAAAAGCATGGAATTCTGTACATTGGAGCCCAGCCATTAAGTGTTAGGTGAATAGGTGAATTTCAAGAGTCAAATGGAAACATAAACAAACATATGGCAATGGTGATTTACAGTCTATAGATGCCTATGTCTCATTGCTAGCTAACAGGCTTCATCCCTTTGTATATTTGGCAGCTGCTTGATTTTGCATTTGCCCCGAAGACAAAAGTATTACCGTACCACTTTCCTGTAGTGGTTTACATTCTTCCAGCCTCATGAATGTCAATTTGGTTTTGGTCCTTAGGGTATTACAATGAAAGTATTGTAATAACAAAGTTACATTAAACCATGCCACACGCAAGTCATTGCAGCCTTTTTACTGCTATCTTCTGCCAACACTATTATCCCAGCACATATCCTTAGGGTAGGGTCGAGGTACCTGTCTCCCTCAGGGCATTGTGTGTATGTGTGTGTGTGTGTGTGTGTGTGTGTGTGTGTGTGTGTGTGTGTGTGTGTGTGTGTGTGTGTGTGTGTGTGTGTGTGTGTGTGTGTGTGTCTGCTTTCCCTAGCTTTGAGTCTGAAGCCATGGCGTCAGGCCTTCAGGCAGTGAAAAAGCAGAGTGATCTCCCCCAGTCTCAGTGCCTTCTCTGCACTTACACAGATGATACAAATACAGACTAAATGTCTCATGCACTGTGCTAGATGTAATCTGCACCAAAGAGTGCACCCTCTTATCCTTGGTGCCCGCAGGTTGCACTGAAATCCCTTTAGACCGAAGCCACTCTAGCCCAGCTGCTCCAGGGCCAGAGGAGAGGAGAAAATACCTAAACCAAAACACATAAAGCCATTATGTTTCAGATTACCGAGAATGTGGTCTATCTAATCTGTAGCTCTGGTGGGCTATAGGTATTCTCCATCCTGTAGAGTTCTTCTGAGCTGTAGAGTTCTTCCCTTCTGCATTGTGAGCTTCAGTCATGAATGTGGGGTTTGTCCTTGTTCTTTATCTTGTGTATTGTTCAGCACTTTGGTCAGCCCTGTTTGCTGTTTTTAAATGTGCTATATAAATAAATACAAACTTGAAACTTGAAACTTCTAGAGCCAAGCAGAGAGACAGAAGACAGTAAGAGAGGTCAAACACAAGCGTCAGAGCTGAACATGCTTAATCCAACACTGATCTGATCAAAGTGACGGAAGCGAGAGAACAAAAACAAGTAATAGAGACTGCAAAATGGCAGCTGCTAGACTGCTGGAGTGAGAAGCAGAGATGGAATTGGATAATTCCTACTTCAAACAGGCATGCTTGTTGTGTTCAAAGCCCGCCTGGACCCAGGGAAGGAGAAGGGAAGAGAGGGAGAAAAACTTGTGAAATGGGAATCCAGTCAGGCTTGACTCGCAGACGCCTGATCTCCTATTACTATTTAGAGAAATAACCCTCCTTTCAGCCTATAGCCGCAGCCATGCATATTTAATCACCTAGCAGTTTACTGTAATTCCGACAACATCTCTGTTTTCCGCTGAATATCAACGGGATTATGAGAGACCTTAAATGGGCCACAGCTGCAGAGGTAGCCGTATTTCTTGTGATAACCTCCAGGGTAAGAAAGTGCTAGGGGTGGAATGCTGAGGTCACAATAAAGCCGATCACACTCTGGGGAAGCCATGCTGCTTTACCATGACATAATGAGGTAAACAACTCATGGAGCGACTAAGGAGCAACAACCTCACATTAAAGTGGGTCTGATAACGTTTTAGCAATATCAAATCTTATTAAATTCATATACACCCCCAGGAAGAATATGACGTCTTTTAAAAAATATATTTTCTGACAAGGGAGCACTTAGATAGTCATTTTCACAATTTGGGAATTACCTAGAGTAAGGCATTTGTGGAAATTCTATAGCAATATAGAGTGGGAAAGTGGCCATGCTTTTGTCCAATTAATAGACACTGCAGTAAATAAAACCTAATAAAAACATCTGTCTTGTCCAGGACCGGAGTCATCTGCATCAGATGATCTGGCCTGCACAATCACCCAACTTCAACCCAATTGAGATGGTTGAGTTGCCAACAAGTGCTCAGTATTATGTGGGAACTCCTTCAAAACTGTTGAAAAAGCATTCCAGGTGAAGCTGGTTGAGAGAATGCCAAGAGTGTGCAAAGCTGTCATCAAGGCAAAGGGTGGCTACTTTGAAGAATCTCAAATTTAATCTCAAAATTTGTTTAATACTTTTTTGGTTACTACATGATTCCATATGTGTTATTTCATAGTTGTGATGTCTTCACTATTATTCTACAATGTAGAAAATAATTGTTTTAAATAAAGAAAACCCTGAAATGAATAGGTGTGTCCAAACTTTTGACTGGTACTGTAAATACCACGTGAGTCCTCTTACATTTGGGAACTTGATAGTCCTACTGGTCAAACAACCATGAAAAGCTAGGCTATCGCTCCCTCAGTTGCCTATGCACATCATCAACAACAAGATCAACAACTAATGTTAGCTAGATGAGCTAAAATCAGTAAATAAACCCTCTCAAACTATTTCAGCTCGTAGTTGGCCGTCAAAATTGCATTGATAAATGATGGGGACTAGTAGCCATCTCACCCTTCTGCAGCTTGCCTGCCAATGCATGCTTGTTCCAACCCACGTCTTGACAACTGAATGTGAACTTGCCTGCCCGCCCATTTGATCGATGCCAAATACATTTAATAGACAACTAAGAGATATGCTAACTGTGGATAACAGTCGTTCATGTTCAGCATAGCTAGCTAGCTAAATGTTTCACATTTCTTGCTAGTTAACCAAAATGACACCTGCATCTCTAGCTGTAGCCACAGAAAAACAATATGGGAGGAAAAAGTCAGCTAATCACCCACTCGTCGAATATCAACATCCTCCCAACAGCTAGCTAGCTCGCTAACGTTAGGCTCTGTGTTTTTAGCTTGCTACATAAATAGATAAGCTAGCCTATTAGCGATCTATTGTGATCATTGCCCTTGCGAGTTTAATTGTATTGACATTACCAGCCTTAGTTACATCCGTCCGTCTTTGTCCAAAATGTTTGAGTAATCGAAACTGAAACAGTGCATCCTGAGTGGCTGGAGGAAGCAAACAATGTACCAGGCCAGCTGCAATTTACAACCTCATAGCAATAAATGTATTAGTGAATTATATCAATCATGCATTGAACTGCATCCCTCTATTCTGCCAACAATGCCTTACTGTACGACATGGAACATTGAGTGACATAGAACCTTTTCTTAAAACCTCTTATGAAGTTGGTTTTGTAGCATAAACTGGGAGTTTTATATTTTTGACCGATATTATAATCGTCTGTTTGTTTACTACCTGAAAATGTAGCTAAAACACTATCAGTTCCACTTTAACATCTCCTGAGGAGGACTGAGGAGTAAAGACTACAAGGACAAACATGCTATGAGTGATGCTTTTATTCAATTCTAAATAAAAATAAATACAATGAATTGATGTGGAAGTTGTTTTGGTCAATCGGGTGCTTGGTCTAATTCATATCTACTGGAAGTTTAATGGATGCTTATTTGTCATAATGTTGAGTTGGCTATGGACCCACAGTGGTTGGTTGCTACCCTGACATCATGTGCTGTGGGGTATATAGGACTGGAGAGCTACCTCGGCTAATGTTTTAGGGCCAGCTGTGTTAGCGAGGAGCAGGCTCTGGGTGACTCTGGATGCATGGGGTCGGTTAGGGAAAGTGGATGGTGACAAACAGCAGGCGGTGACTTGGCCCTCTGCTGAGAGAGGCTAGGGTCTGGACATGGTGTGACATCACATCTATTCATCATGAGGAGGGATGGGGTGAGGAAGGGAGCGGGAGAGAGGAAGGGTGCACCCCACCCCCCCCCAACAACCATAAATCACAGTCAGGGCCAGAGAGCACTCCCAGCGACAGCCAGTACACACCACTCCCCCTGGCCAAGCTCTATGTACAACAGGACCTCAGAGGGAACCACACTGCTTGAGAGGAGGTTCAGAGTTAACCAAATCAATCTGATGAAAGCTCATTTGGTGTTTAGGTAAATCACATGAGAACAGGCATGCATGGCATCTAGTGAGGCGATCGTACAGAGGCTCCATCTGTTTACAGAAGCAGAAGACACACGCCTCCTATCTCCCAGACAGCACTAGAGCTACAACGCCACGCTAAAACGCCACATTAATCCCCTATCCGAGTGCAATCGTTTCATATCAACGATGTCTCCAAAACCACTGACACAGACAACTCCACTGTCGCTAGTTTATGTTAAACCCACAGTGGGTTGATGCATCCAGCCATACTGGCCCATTTCCCTCTCACCCCCTTACAAATGCAGTAATGGAGGCTGCCATGAGCCCCACATTAACAAATATGGGTCAATGCTCAAATATTATGATTTATTTCTGCTTTTGTGTGCCAGGCCTTATTCATCTTTCTGCTGCAGCACCTATGGGAATGGCGTAGGATAACTTGGTTCTCTCTTGACACAATGTGCCTTTGAAAGTGCTCCTGCAAACACAGACACAACCACAAACTGAGCCATAATTGGCCTGTTTCATTAGCATTTGAATGTAGAGCTGTGTTTGAGAGAGCGAGGCAGCCACACAGCTATATCTTCACAGCTTACTATTTCCACAGGTTACATGGGGAGAGACAAAAAGAGAGAAAGAGAATGTGTGAGATAGAAACAGAGACAGATAATGAGAGAGAGAGAGAAAGAATAAGATATTGAAGAGAAATGAGAGTGAAAGAAAAGGAGAAAAAGGAACAGAAGAGGGATGGGGGGAGTGTCTGATATGGAGAGAATGAGGGAGGGAGGTGTAGAAAGAGACGATACATGGCTGGAAGGTACAGCTGGAGAGAAGGAGAGTGTGTGCTCTGATTAGGAATGAGAGGTAGAGGGCTGAGAGGCAGGTGGAGAGGGAGAGACAGGGAGGCAGGGGTGTAATTGGCTGATGACCCGTCCTGTGGTCAAATCTCCTCCAATCAGACAGGACTGGAGATGAGTAGATGAGGGGAGGAAGTAATGGTAGAATGTTGGGACATAGCCCCTTTCCTCAATTACCATTGACGTGGAAAAAATGGATAGATAGATAGATAGATAGATAGATAGATAGATAGATAGATAGATAGATAGATAGATAGATAGATAGATAGATAGATAGATAGATAGATAGATAGATAGATAGATAGATAGATAGATAGATAGATAGATAGATAGATAGATAGATTCTTAACTGACTTGCCTAATTAAATAAAGGTTACATAAAAAATTGTTTAAAAAAAAGACAGGCCAGAGATGTCTGTGTATTAACAGGCAATTAAATGAGTGTTGCACACACAGGCTTGGATTAGAGCAGGGCCCAGTTTCTCTGGTCTGCATTTAGAAATCAATAGACACTTAGCGTTGCAGGCTAACAGCATGCTGCCCCTACTGTGGCTATCCTTGGCTGTTCCAAGAAGACACCTTCTACCACAGACAATGGAGCATGGAACAGAAATGTCAAACAGCAGCACAGGATAATAACGGAAGAGTTTTAGCAATATCCAAGGGGACTGTTGTCGCTTGTGGTCTAACCGTTTCCCCGTTTCCTGTTAGTCGACAGACAGACAGACAGACAGACAGACAGACAGACAGACAGACAGACAGACAGACAGACAGACAGACAGACAGACAGACAGACAGACAGACAGACAGACAGACAGACAGACAGACAGACAGACAGACAGACAGACAGACAGACAGACAGACAGACAGACAGACAGACAGACAGACAGACAGACAGACAGACAGACAGACAGACAGACAGACAGACAGACAGACAGACAGACAGACAGACAGACAGACAGACAGACAGATAGATAGATAGACAGATAGATAGATAGATAGATAGATAGATAGATAGATAGATAGGATACTTTATTGATCCCCAAGGGGAAATTACTTTATCAAGCAGCTACGAAAAACACAGGGCAGGTGCAAAATGAAAAAATATAAAATTACACAAAGTCTGGAGTGCAAAAACCTATAGAAACGCATTGTAAAGTATGAGTGAATGACTGAATATGTACACTATACGTTGTTATAGTGTTAGGTGAAAAAATTATACAATTATGACAGGAAGAGATACGTAAATAGCTAAATCTGCGTATGATATAATTTAGGGTACTAATACTAATTCCCTTAAAATACAGTCCTTAGAACAGGGTTAATTACAGATAAATGCAAGTATTGCACATTCGATATACTAAATGCAATGAGAAAAAAAAAGATTTGAAGACCTGAGCCTCCTCAGAAAGTAGAGTCGGCTCTGGCCCTTTTTGTACAGAGCCCATGGTGTTACCAGCCCATTCCAGCCTGTTGTCCATATGGACTCCCAGGAACTTGTATGACCCAACCATTTCCACATCCATCCCCTGTATAGGGACTACAGTCAGTTGTGCCTTGGTTCTCCTGAAGTCCACCACCATCTCCTTTGTTTTGCTGATGTTGAGCTGAAGGTGGTTCTGCTCACACCAACCCACAAAGTCATTGATTGTGCTCCTGTATTCCTCCTCCTGCCCACCCCTGATGCACCCTACAATTAAGGAGTCATCCGAGAACTTCTGTGGGTGGCATGTTTCAGAGTTATATCTGAAGTCTGAGGTGTAGAGGGTGAACAGGAAGGGGGACAGGACCGTTCACTGCCCGTTCTGACACACAGCTCTGTAGCCGCACAAATTGTGGTAGTCCGGGGTTAGTCCGTGACCCAGGAGACTAAGGGTGCTTCCCCTTTCATCCTCCTCATCTTTTCACCCTGTAGCTGAATGGTGTTGAAGGCACTGGAGAAGTCAAAAAACATAACCCTCACAGTGCAACCTGCGTTGTCCAGGTGAGAGTAGGCCCTCTGCAGAAGGTAAATGATTGCATCATCCACCCCGATGTTGCGCTGGTATGCAAACTGCAGGGGGTCCAGTGATGTACACACCAGGGGTCAGAGGTGAGCGAGGACTTACCTTTCACGGAGTCTTCATGATGTGGGATGTTAGCACTACAGGTCTGAAGTCATTCAGGACAGTGGGGTGCGCCTTCTTGGGCACTGGGACCAGGCAGGATGTTTTCCAAAGCACAGGGACCCTTTCCAGGCTCAGGCTAAGGTTGAAGGGGCACTGGAGTATTCCACACAGTTGGTCAGTACAGACCCTAAGCACCCTTGGGCTGATGCTATCAGGGCCTGCTGCTTTCCACTGATGTAGTCTCTCCAGCTCTCTCCTCACTTGGTTGGTGGTGAAAACCAGCCCAGGTAGGGAGGTGGGGGGAAGGTGCGTGTTGAGGATCAGTCCAGAGGTGGGGGAAAGGGAGGTGTTGCAGAACAGTCCAGAGGGAGTGGGGAGGGGGTCGCTGATTGTCTCAACGGAGGTGTCATGCAAAAGGGGGGTGTGACAGCCGTGAGAGTGTGTGGCCTGGAGAGCTGGAGGGGAGGTGGACAGAGCTAATATCGCACCTGTTAAAAAATTGGTTCAGCTGGCTCTGTCCTGGGTCCCCTCCGTCTGCCCACTGTTTGACTTTTTGAAGCCAGTGATATTTCTCATACCCTTCCACACCTCTCTCACCTGGCTCTGCCTCAGCTTGTCCTCGATCTTCTCCTTATACACTCTCTTCCCCTCAGCAATCTGCAACTTCAGCTCCCTCTGGATGCATTTCAATTTGTCTTTGTCCCCCTCCTTGAAGGCCCTCTTCCTCTCATTCAGCAGGGCCTTCAGGTTGCTGGTGACCCAGGGTTTATTATATGGAAAACAGGTGGGTATAGTGTTGTCTACACAAAAATTTATATAGTCTGTTATGCAGTCTGTAAGTCCATCAATGTCCTCCCCATGAGCCTCACAGAGCACATCCCAGTCTGTTGTCTCAAAGCAGTGCTGAGGTTGCTGGTGTTGAGGTTGCAGCTGTATTGAAATACCCATCATGTTCTTTAAGATCAATATGAAGGGAAGGGGACATGAAGAGGAGGATATTTAAACACCACTGGAATGCAGCCAGTGCCTTTCAACTCTCCTCCTTCTCTACCCAAATGATACTCTTCTTCCCAATAACACTTTTTTGAATACATGTTCTCGCTGTTATTTTCCAGAATTCTAAAAATGAAATGATGCTTTAATTAGCCTCTCCTTGGGATGTCATTAATTACAATCAGGGGGAATGTTCTCTGTGTTCCTATTAGAGTGACTCCATCCCCCAGAAGAGCCCATTACAAAACACAACACCACAGGTGTTCTAATGCAGTGGAGGGAGGAGAGTGTCTTTGCAAGCAAAAAAAAAAAAACAAGCCTCTCCTCACTACAGAGGGAAAGAGACACAGGAAGTATCCCATGATGCAGTTGGCCAGCTGTTAAAAGGTGTCCTCGGAGAGCGTATCCCCTGCCTGTTCACCTGGGCTGTCGCTGCCACTCATATTGGTCATTCATCAAGCCGTACACACCTGCTGTCACCCCCCTCCTCTCTCATTCACTTAGCCCGGATAACAGAGCCATGAACAACCCACAATAGTATTGTCCTCCCATGCTGTTTCTCCTATCTCGCACACAAAATGCATCTCCCTCCCTGTCGCTGTCTGAAGCAGGTACACACAAGGCAAGCAGACATCTCTCTGAGGCTTTTAGCAGACAACCGCATACAGTTGAAGTCGGAAGTTTACATACACTTAGAAAACTCATTTTCTCATTTCATGTTAACAAACTATAGTTTTGACAAGTCGGTAAGGACATCTACTTTGTGCATGACACAAGTAATTCTTCCAACAATTGTTTACAGACAGATTATTTCACTTTGAATTCACTATACCACAATTCCAGTGGGTCAGAAGTTGACATACACTAAGTTGACTGTGCCTTTAAACAGCTTGGAAAATTCCAGAAAATGATGTCATGGCTTTAGAAGCTTCTGATAGGCTAATTGACATCATTTGAGTCAATTGGAAGTGTACCTGTGGATGAATTTCAAGGCCTACCTTCAAACATAGTGCCTCTTTGCTCGACATCATGGGAAAATCAAAAGAAATCAGCCAAGACCTCAGAAAAAAAAATTGTAGACCTCCACAAGTGGTTCATCCTTGGGAGCAATTTCCAAACGCCTGAAGGTACCACGTTCATCTGTACAAACAATAGTACGCAAGTATAAAAACCATGGGAGCGAGCTCAGGAAGGAGATGCGTTTTGTCTCCTAGAGACTTTTGTGCGAAAAGTGCAAATCAATCCCAGAACAACAGCAAAAGACCTTGTGAAGATGCTGGAGGAAACAGGTACAAAAGTATCTATATCCACAGTAAAACGAGTCCTATATCGACATAACCTGAAAAGCCGCTCAGCAAGGAAGAAGCCACTGCTCCAAAACCGCCATAAAAAAGCCAGACTACGGTTTGCAACTGCACATGGGGACAAAGATCGTACTTTTTGGAGAAATGTCCTCTGGTCTGATGAAACAAAAATAGATCTGTTTGGCCATAATGACCATGGTTATGTTATGAACACCATCACAACCGTGAAGCACAGGGGTGGCAGCATGAAGTTGTGGGGGTGCTTTGCTGCAGGAGGGTCTGGTGCACTTCACAAAATAGTTGGCATCATGAGGAAGGAAAATGGGTCTTCCAAATGGACAATGACCCCAAGCATACTTCCAAAGTTGTGGCAAAATGTCTTATGGACAACAAAGTCAAGGTATTGGAGTGGCCATCACAAAGCCCTGACCTCAATCCTATAGAACATTTGTGGGCAGAACTGAAAAAGCGTTTGTGAGCAAGGAGGCCTACAAACCTGACTCAGTTACACCAGTTCTGTCAGGAGGAATGGGCCAAAATACCCCCAACTTATTGTGGGAAGCTTGTGGAAGTCTACCCGAAATGTTTGACCCAAGTTAAACAATTTAAAGGCAATGCTACCAAATACTAATTGAGTGTATGTTAACTTCTGACCCACTGGGAATGTGATGAAAGAAATAAAAGCTGAAATAAATCATTCTCTCTACTATTATTCTGACATTTCCCATTCTTAAAATAAAGTGGTGATCCTAACTGACCTAAAACAGGGAATTTTTACTAGGATTAAATGTCAGAAAATGTGAAAAACTGAGTTTAAATGTATTTGGCTAAGGTGT